>VWYK01072829.1:1457-13959 GCA_013399775.1 Semnornis frantzii | reverse complement strand
TCTTCCAAGTAAGAGCTGTGGTTGAAAATTTTGGCCATGAGGTATTACTTAACTATTTTTAAGTGGATTCACAAGGCTTTAACTAAGCTTTGTGAATTGGCTAGTGTAAATAAAAAGAGATTCCTACATTAATAGGGCTGAAAAAAGTGTTTAGTTGCATACAAACTTCAACCTCTTCACCTCTGACAGTATGGTCACCTCATTTAGACAGAATGATTTACTCATTTTGGCATATATGTTAAATATTTCTCAAAGGATGACCCAGAAGGTGAAAGCTATTTAGATTAGGAATGTATTTTTTCAAGACAGATCTTTACAAAATGGAGTGAAAATTGTTTCATCGTATTTTTTAATAGTAGGATCCACAAAAAGTCTCTCCCTGGTAGAAGAAGCTATTATAACAGGTCAGTTTTGCTGGAGTGTGAAACACCATAGTGAGAAAAGAACAGAGGCAACATCAAACTACCAAGGAGGATGTCCTGTTGAGCACAGTCTAGAAAGGTGAGCAAATTAGCCTCAGCTTCTGCAAGAGAGAACAGTGTGGTGATTACATGTGAAGTGAGGCTGAACTGTTGGATGCAAGCATTAAAATTTTATGGAAACCTTCTAAACATGTTCATTACGTAGCTGGGCTTCATGTATTCCTCTGCTCTCATTTTTTTCTATACACATTCACTGAGTACACTTGAATGAGCCACTGCTTTTAGGCAGTGCTAGAATCCAAAGGGAATACTCTACCTAGCTGCCATGCATATCAATTCTGCAGAATAAATTATACTTTAAGTACCCACACTAGACATGCTCTTTCTTCTATGCATCACAGTCATGGTCCTCCTCACTCTTTTTTTTTTTTTTTTTTTAGTTAGAGACCAAATAAATTTTCATTTTGGTGTATGCCAGTCAGATCCTAGGACATCCAAAATCTTGCTTTTGACTCTGGTCAGTGAGCGGTCCCCGGAGCAAGATGCATGAGTCAACAGCACAGATCATTACAGGTAGAAGTAACCACAGTAGAGTGAAAAGTAGATGAAGCAAGTGGCTGATAACACCTTTTCAAAAATATTTTTGCCATTAAAGAATCTCCTGATAACCTTCGCTTCAACTCTCACAGCAAAGTGAGGGGAAATGAGGAAAAAAAAGGAAACACAAAGGTTAATGATTGTTGGTTTTTCTATGTGAATATACATGTTTTAATTTTGCCGTGGGAAATGTTATTTGAATTTTACACACCGATTAATAACTTCTTTTTCATATACACTTTTTCAGTTGTTTTCCTCAGAAAGTTGATTATCTAGTCTCTGCTAACCCTGCTGTCCAATGCATTTTCCTATGCAGCTTCATGGTGTTAAAATTTTCTAAATAAAGACTATTAAAATTTTCCAAATAAAGACTGTTTTTATATACATACTATGTTGATTCATTTTATGAAAGCCTACTAAAAATAAAAAGGCTACTCATTACTCAAATAGTAACCTGGAACTTCTCTTTTATATTGCATCATTTTATGAAGACAAAAAAAGAAAAAAACAACTCTGTTGTGGCATCTTGAAGAGCCACCATTCAATCCTTCTCCAGATATAATCCATTTTGATGGATAACCTGTCAAACAGATATTTTGCCTGAGGACTTGACAAGTTTGTATTACACCATTCAACTTCATTCCCTTCAGTCAGGTTAACCCACATATTTTTGGGTTGCAAGATTCATCTCTTCAAACTTCTCTTCTTCTGCTCTGTGATGACTTGGCCTACCCTTGGCCATGTTTCACTCACCCTTCCTCAGTAACAAACAAGGAGCTACAAAATTTACCTCTGCCTGTATAGCAGTGTAAAGGGATGGGGCAAACTAATTAATGCGAGACGATATATAAAAATATTAACAGTTTATTAATATTAAATATTCAGAACTCGCATCACCCCCATCACCATTTAATAATATTATTAACAGGTTCTTAGCAACTTTATGGAAACTATGTACAGGTTATAACAGGATCTGGAATAGTTATTAATATATAGCATTAATTAAACTCGATATAAGCTGAAGAGAAGGGTTTGCGGTCAGTATACCGCTTGCTCACTAGGTAAGCATAGGACATAAAGAACAACTTTCTGCTTAGGGCAGAAGGCAATTAATAATTACAAGAGGCTTTGGCATTTACCCACAAAATTATTATCTGACAGTACCCAAGGCGGGGTTACTGTCGGTAGCCGTCAGCGNACGGCACACCGTGTAATGGCAAAGGCTAAAGGCTAGCGAAAGGCGAAAGGTAAAAGGCAAAAGGCGAAAGGCGAAAGGCAGCGTGCTCTCTGCTGACCTCCCTTTTATGCAATACAGCCCGAGATCAATGCCCTTTGGACACTGGACAGCCAATGAAATGGCAGTTAGCCAAGATTTGCCCATATTAGGTGGAACCATAGGCCTGCTCCACCCTTCTTCGGGAAGAACACGGGCCCTGCACAAGGCTGCCCCGTGCACCCTGTTTACCACAGGGTCTGGTCAGGCAAGGGACCCCAGACTCAGTGGCGCCAGGCCCTTTGTCCCTTTTCCCGCCATTGCTCTCCCCCAAAACAGCAGGAGGAAAGCAGAAAAATATGTCTGGGCAAGCCAGGAAAGGTATAAACCCAATTTGGCTTGCCTAGGCCTACCACGACAAGCAGCAAAACTCTTACAGAGCGTATATGGCACAGAGATAGTATTCATTCTCCATACAGGATAGTTTCTTCAAAGACATGAAAAACATCTAAAACCAATATAACATCAATGTACTATAGAACTTTTTCACATCATGATATTAGGTCAGGCTGTAAATGATTGACATTTCTTGGAATTACACCAAAACTTTTCTTTTTTCCTATTCATATGTAGATTCTCAAAACCCCTACAATGCTTTGATGCAACATGTCTTTGATTAATCTGTGGAGCCTAACAAGGAGTAAGTCTTAACTCCTCTCCCTAAACGTGAATGAAGGAGCAGTGAGCAAAGAACAAGGTTTATTCTGGGGAAATAGACCCTTATTGCAGTAGATACCAGGTAAGTACTAGAAGCAAATAATGCAAATAACTACTTTAAAGACTGAGAAAAACCTGACCACAAAATCATGACTTCATTCAAAATGGAAGCAGATTGTAAAATGTCCCTTCAAGATATCCTTGTAGTTAAGCAGATAGAAGATGCACAATTTAGAGCTAGCATTTTCTTTTACAACAGCTTTTAGGTCAGAATTCAAGCTACCTAGATTCCCTTTGCTAAGCAAAAAACAACATAGGATATTTGATGTCAGAATATTAGGATATCTGAAAAACATGCAGAAAGTACATAGATATATGTGGAAAGGTATAAAATTGAGAATGATAACAGACAAAAAAAAATCAAGATGAAATATGAAGCTATAGTATTTTAAGGACAAATTTTCTAACCTCTGCAGCTTTGCAAAGGATAAGTACAGTAGGTGAACAAACATGAGAAGAGAAATTGTTTCAAGTAATCAATAGAGGTATTTAAAGATTTAAAGTTAACAAAGAGATTTAGGTCAGAGCAAAAGGAGAAAAAAGGTCACATTCAATCTCAAACTAAGTCTATTACAAAGGAAAGACTAAATACAGAAATAAGTCCAAAAGGCTTCATATAGCTCTCAAAAAAGGGAACATAACAAATAACAGTAATAGTAACAACAAAACAATTTGGGAATCACAGGTTTAAATTTTAATAGTATGGAATTTAGAGAAAAATCAAGATTCTAAATACTTTTCCCAAAAGTGCATATAATATTCCAGTACTTTTGATGGCAGATCTTACTTGAAAAAACTTCTGACTTAATTGCTTTGAGTATAATGTGTTTTCTATGGTATCCCATTACAAAGGTCCTATAATATGCAATGTAATAGTGTTACAGATTGGCTCATGAGGTGTCGTGGGTTTAAAGAAAAAACCGACAGAATGAAGTTCTCAAATGAATTGGAGAAAAAACACAGAATTGTATTTGGAGAGAACTTGCAGACAGAAGTTACAAGGCAGATACAGCATACATAAGCGAGCCCCCNTCATGAGGATGAAAATGTTGCTCAAATGTAGCTGAGAGAAGCAGAATACTGTAATTAAAAATTGCCTTTAGTCTTGTGTATACTGTTTGAAAAATGGGAGCATGAGAAACTGAAGTTAAGGCTAAGAAACTGACTTACAAATTACAGACCAACCTACCACTTTTACAATTCCTTGTCTGTAATAGTAACTAAGTGATGTTGTTTCATTTGTTCATGTTCATCTTCTTTTTATGCTTTGAAGAGATAAATATTTTTCCTTTCAAACAAAGCCAAAATCAACTCTAAAAACCTCTCACCCCAAAGTGGACTTTCTTAGGATTGGATTGATCTAAAAGTTTCACTTGGATTTTTTTCTGTGGTGGAATTAATCTATGATTTTTATATCAAGTTTTAGACTAGAACAGAGTTTTATAGCTGTGCTATACACCTTGAAAAATTATTCTTGTAACAGAAATTATCACAGAAACTGGTATACAGTGGCACAGTATAAAACATCAGAGAGACTTGTGAGTATATCGACGATAAATACATCTTGGTACTAAATAAATTTACTCTAGCAGTCTTCATTAGTGTACTTCAAACTCAAATGTTTTCTTGTTGGTGAATATATTTGGCTTGTACCTTTCTTTAACCATAGGACAAAAATTAAATGAAGACTGTAGAAGCATAATTAATTGTTTGTGAATGCAAATATTTAACAAATAGGAAAGAGTTTAATTCTAATGATTCACAATGGAGAGGTAGAATGGGTTACTGTAAGAATGAGCATTACTATGGCAGGTGATTTGGTTTTATTTATTATGTCAATCATTGATTTACCACAAAAGTAGAGGCTGATTTTATTTCTTGAATTGGTCTCGTGGAAATGTGATCGGTTTAAAACAACTTCTAATGAGCAAAATTTTTAAATGTCTATGAAAATACATTAAAGTATAAAACCTACACAATTACATTACATTTCATGCTTGACTAGAATTGCATTTTATGACATTTTAACTCTATAACAAAAAAGGTAACTTGTCTTGAATATTAAAACAAAAAAAAAAGTCTAATCAGATCAGTGAATATTTATTTTGTGTCTGAGCTCCAAAATTTCTTAGAGGTCACAAAAAGAGATGTACTTAGCAAGTCTTGCAAGCAGCAAAATAAAAGTCTCAACAAACAAAACAAAAAAGCCACATGATGTTGTTACTCTGTGAACACTTTTATTTGCAATTCAAACTTAACATAGTCAACACAAGTAACTTCTCCATGTTTCAATTTATAACCTATACCCGGGGCTAAACTGTAACAGTTGTTCTACCACCCAATGACCCCTCCACAGCCAAGAATGTGAATTAAGAAAAAGGAAAGGAGACCCATGATTTGAATTAAAAACAAATTTAATGAAAGACCAAAACTAATATTAACACTAACACAAGTATAAAGTATACCAAGTTACAGTTAGCCCAGTTAGCATACAGTGGTCACAATAAATGAGAAAGCAGTCCTCAGGAGCAGAACCATGAGTGAGCCCCTCTGGAGATGAAGTGTAGCAGGAGAAGAAGGAAAAGGCACCCCCCACACACTCTCCAACCTCAGTGTGATATTTATGGACTAGGATACACCTGTAACCCAGCTCTGGTCAACTGCCCTGGCTGACTCAAAACTGCTAACAGTCTGCAGACCATGGCAAGCCTAAGATTTTGTACCAGTGAAATCAGGAATCAGATCAGAAAGATAGGCAATGATCAAGAGCATTTACTTATTGAGAGAAAACAGGAATCTGAGAGGACTTGCATGGGATAACATATTCTAGAGGTTCCAAATCCTTCAAGCACTTTCGAGCTAAACTTTTCTTATGTGAACATCAGTGCTTCTCTAGACCACTAAATGTTTTGTGGGAGGAGTATGATTTAATAGATATTAACCTATCTTCAGTAAGCATTCCACTTCTGCTGTCTGAAAAACAGAGATTAGCCTTGCTCTGGAAGGAAGTCCTGGCAGAAAAAAAGCCCTTCTCTGACATTTCACAATGAGATGTCACATGGCATAGCAACACGTGCAGCTGAGCAGCAGCATAAGCAGGACCATTCCCCATCAGCTGTACAAACGGATGTAAAAATAACTGCTCAGCTTTGAGATCGAAGTAGGTCAATGGGACACAGTTCTTTACGGAATTTTCAAAACTACCATTTCTGCTGTAACTTCCTATAGTGTCCATATCTTAAGTCTACAGATGGAACTGGTCTCATTGGAATTGTTATATGTTACTAATCAGAGATAAATTTGGATATTCAAAATATTTCTTTTTTTAATGGAAAATTCCTATATTTCCCCCCACATTTTCACAGATACACAAGTTAATATTCATTAAATGAGCATCTTTTTGAAATATTAGTTATTCTTATTGACAAGGGGACCATTTTTAGGACCATATTCAGGAGGAGAGTCAGTAATGACAGCAAGTGTTTGGTCATATGAAGTATATAAGGGTACTGAGAGTGGAGTAGTCAAAGTTTAAACACAGCCACACATCCTTCTCTAGCACTGATCTGTGCTGTGAAACTACAGACACCCAAAATATCTTCAACTTTGTGGATTAAATGAAACATTCAGTGCTTTAAGATTGCTTTCTATCAATAGGGAGAACATCAAAAACAAACCTTAGGCTAGGCTGCTCATTGGATTTATGTAACTATAATTAAGAGTTCAGGGATCATATTGATGAACAGGATTGATGTGTCACTTTAATGAAGACTCCAAATGTTATTTACTCTGACATAAATCTGAATTCTCTGCCTCCAAATAAGCACAAAGGAATAAAGAATAAAAAAGAATAAAAAAGAATAAAAATACATTTGATGGTAGTAAATGAGAGATGAGATAATTTCAGACACTCAGTGAACTGAGACAGCTACATTGTTTTTAAACTCTAATTTTAAGTGTATTGTTTTCCTTAGAACCCTTAAAATCTATCATGTCATTGTGCTGCCATACAGACACACTAAATCTGTACATTAAGTTGCTCACAATTTATTAAAGATGATCTCTTACAAACAATAGCTTCTTTTTAGGCAAAAATAATCCACATGAGCATTTTTCCTCATGTTTAGAGAACATGGCTGTGTCTAAATTACAGGCACTCAAAAAAGGGTAATGCAAAGTCCTGGGCTACATCAAGAGCAGTGTGGCCAGCAGGGCAAGGGAGGGGATTCTGCCCCTTTACTCTGCTCTCATCAGACCCCACCTAGAGTCCTGTGTGCAGTTCTGGAGCCCCCAGCACAGGAAGGACATGGAACTGTTGGAGCAGGTCCAGAGGAGGACCACAAAGATGCTCAGAGGGCTGCAGCAGCTCTCCTATGAGGACAGGCTACAAGAGTTGAGGCTCTGCAGCCTGGAGAAGAGAAGGCTTCAAGGAGACCTTAGAGTAGCCTTCCAGTATCTGAAGGGAGCCTACAGAAAGGCTGGGGAGGGACTATTGACAAGGCCTTGCAATGACAAGACAAGGGGCAATGGGTTTAAACTGGCAGAGGTAAAATTTAGAGTAGATGTTAGGAGGAAGTTCTTTACAGTGAGAGTGGTGAGGCACTGGCACAGGTTGCCCAGGGAGGTTGTGGATGTTCCCTCCCTGGAGGTGTTGAAGGCCACGTTGGACAAGGCCTTGAGTGACCTGTACTAGTGGGAAGTGTCCGTGGCTATGACAGGGAGATGATCCTTGAGGTCCCTTCCAACCTTACCAGTCTATGATTCTATGATTCTAATACAGACATATTATTAGCAGCAATGATATATTACAATGGTACCTCAATTAGATGTACGAATTTAATGTATTTCACACCAAAGTCATATAGATTTTCTTTTTCTTTCTTTGTTTATTGTTTGTACTGCAGCAAGCCCAATTGTGATCCAAGGCTGAATGTACCATATATGAAAAATTTCACAGGCATAGAACACCATAGCCCACCCCCTATCTGCCCTTGAGCAGCTTTACACTTACCCTTACCTGCCTATAGATATTTCTGGGTTAAGCAGCTGTGGGGGCTGGTGACAGAAATGTATTTGCACTTCCACTGTCACTAATGAGAAACAAAAAAATTATGTCACTTCCATATGTGACTGATATTGTCATTAAAATGCATAATGGAGATGAGGGGAGAGGAAGGGAAGAGAGAAACCCTTGCATATGAGATATTTATGCATGCAAGTGAAAAGAATACAAAAGGTGTCAAATACAACAGCCCTGAAGGTTTGAATCCTCAGAAATGTCTCTGTATCACTCAAACAAGCATTGTAATGCAGACTTTGTACACAGCTTGACATTCAGGGGAATTTTCTATCAGATTTCCATCTTTGTGTACAGTGCAGATGGCAGAGGGAAAAGTTTTCATTAGACAGTAGAGGATCTGAGTGGGAAGCTGCTTGAATTACCCAGAAATGACATGGACTGTGAGGAAAAGGGGAACTTAGACTGAAGAGAGAGACTTGCCTCTGCAGTCAAAATCCTCAGTTAAAAAAGCCTCTGGCATTATGTCCTTAGGCTGAGTCGGCCACCCATATCAGTCATCCAAATTCCAAAGTTGGCTCTCCTGTTTGCCCTTTATCTCCCCAGGCAAGTCTCCAGCAATTCCTGTTGCTGGCAACAGCTCTGCTGATGCAGGGTCTATCAGACAATAGATGTTACATGTGTTTTCAGCTTATCTCTGAGATAGCTCTCTTTAATGAATTGCCTGGAATGTGATATTAAAAATACAAGCCACTGTGGTGTCCATGAGTACCTTGAGGAGATTTGAACGTTTCAGGAGAGTGTACCATCATCACCAGGTTACAGAACACTTTGGAAATGAGCTGCTTGCCATTCTCTCTGCAAAAACAGAACCACCCTGAAGACACAGGTCCAAGACATATGGAAGAAAAGAGGGGGGGGAATAAGTTCAAAGAACCTCTCCATTTTGGCAAGAATAACTTTTTGCAGAGGTAGCTCTGTTGAGTCAATTTGCTGCAGGGAGGTTCTTGGAGAGCCCAGCATGGGGAAAGCAGTGGTAGTAGATTTAATTAGATCCAGTAGCTAGGTAGCACTTCAAAGCAAACACCTGGAAGTACTCCCTAGAATGAAGACATCAGAACTGCCTAAATTGAGAGTTGGGTAGCCTGTATTTGTTCTGAATAAGTTCTTTAGAGTGGGATTTCTTTACTTCTACAAATAACCCTTGCCCTAATCTGGTCTGCTATAAGGGAACAGATTCATCCTTCCAGAAAAAAAAAAAAAAATTATCCTAAGGTGAGTGCCTAAATGAGATAAGGTGAACTGCCTTTAGAATCTATAACTGGGAACCTGGCTCTCATCAGATACCTAGACTCCTAACTTGCTTGATGCTTAGCATGATGCCTAAAATTCAGACTTAGATGACTGACTTAGGTAATGTAAATGACACATTAAAGTTTCAACATGTAAGATTCCAACCATCTTAAACCATTTTTTTCTCTCCTTTTGTGAACTTTTGTATTTTTCATTTTGAAAAAAAAACACTAACTCAAGCTTTTGATATGTCAAATTAATTGGCACTTCATAGTTCTGCTATAGGGAAAAAGAAATGTGTTTGTTCAAAGGCATCAGTTGCAGAAGGCTGCTGTTTTCATCTTAAAGGAAAGAAGAAAGTGAAATAATTTACATCAGCAGTCTAAGTGGACCCATTATCTTCATCTTCTTTAGTACAATGAATCTGAACATGAGTAAATTTTTAAAGATCAATACAAAATGAGCTGCCAGAATTGCAGTACCTACAAGACACATTCTTAGTATTTTGCATTTCCTTTAAAGCTTCACTGATGCATTGTGATGGTAATGAAAGCTATTTTAGTATTTGGTGATATCATATCAACAAAGGTTAAGTGAGTTTTTTTAAATGCCAAAATTCTAGAACGTAAACTCTATTTTGTGTTCAAAGTCTCTCACTTGTAGAGAGATTTCAAATTTCTCATTGGAAATTCTGACAGAGTACATATTCGAGACCAATTACATGATTACATCCAAAACTTTGTTGTGTTACCTGTATCAGGGTAATAAAGAAGAATGTATCAACAACTTTTATTGCTTCCAAACTGGCAATAAAGCATCAGATTTACAGCAAACGAGATTGTTGTAAGAGTGATGGAACCCTGGAACAGACTGCCCAGAGAAGATATGGAATTTACTTCTCTGGAGACTCAAAGCCTGCCTTGGTGTGTTCCAGTATGGTCTGCCTTAGATGAACCTGCATTGGCAGGAGGATTGAACTTGATGATCTCCAGAGGTAACTTCCAGCCTCTACCATTCTGTGGTTCTGTGGTCCAATGTTCTAACTACAATTGTTAACACTACCGTTGACTGCTACACAGAAAAGGAAATATCAAACACCTTACTTATTAATCCTTATCATCTGTCCCTAGCTTTCCCCTTCCAATGCCATTGTCTTAGGAAGTCTTTAAGAGAGGCCACTGAAACCACATTTTATATTACATTTAATGCTTGCAAATAAATAGGACATAAGAAGAAAGATATTATGCATTTGTAATTGCCACTGGCTTACTCTAGAAGTGCAGTATGACACACAATTATTTTTTAGTGGTTTGAGGGACTGTTCCACTTACTTCAGAGCCCACTTTACCTGTCTGACTAGTTCAAAAAATTGAATGCCTCTTAAGGTTAGTGACTCCCACAGTTCCCCATTTTTGTAGGAAGGTAGACCTAACCTTGTTAAAATACATGTTCTTGTGGAATAAAATTTCAAAGTAGCTTTGTCTCTTCTTGAACCTAATGTTCTTTGTGTTAGTTTCCTGCATTCGTGCTATTTTCTACAAAGTATCTGGTTCCTGTTGAGAATATTGAAGAGATACATGCCATTAAAAAAAAAAGTTTGTTTTTCCTTTCAACTTGATTTCAGTCCTGTGTGCACTTCACTGGTTCCATGTAGCTCTGGTTTTGTTTCCAGTAGCAACCCTTATATAAAATGTTCTACAGATAACAGGGGAAAAAAAAAAAAAAGACAATTAAAAGACAGATAGAAAAATGTCAAACTGAGTTCCTGTGAAACATTTGAAGTCAAGCAGAGGAAATCCTCAAATATTGCATCATAGGAAGGGTGACATTAGCAACAGCCTCTAACCAACTGAGCAATTTTTCAAACTTATGGAAATGGTATAGATCAAACTTTCGAAGCTGAAAGATATAAATAAAGCTAACCCAAAAATGTTTAATCCAACAGCAGCTGGCCCAGTGAGGCTTTTGTGCATCCTGTTGAGATGATGCAGAGGATGTTCATATCTTCAAGGAAAAGGAAGGATGAATACTCTCACCATTGGCTAGCTAAGTGTTTTGTTCATAGGCATGTTAGTGAATTTCTGAGTTATTAAAAAGATGTGTGAGTTCTTCAAGAATATGTAGTGAATTGTTGAATTAATGAAGCAACTAATTACACAAATCATGTGTTAGATGAGTCTGTGCAAAGTGAATTGAGCTTCTGTTTGATTTGTTTTTCTACCTAAAGAGCTCATGAAATAAGTTTTATTTAAATAGTTTTGCTATAAATTGGAAACGTACAGATAGACCATAACATTGAGTCATTTAGTTCACCTGACACTTGCAACCAATTCCTTTACGGAGGTCATACTGGAAACTACAGTAAAACAAGGTGAGATTGAAATACACATCATCAGGACAAAGCATACACTCTCAGATGGTAGCAGGGAAACTGTATCACAAAACTACAGAATCACAGAATGATTAAAATTGGAAGGTCATTTGGGATGTCGTTTAACACAAAACCCATGCTCAAGCAAAGCCTTCTAGAGCAGGTTATCCAGGATGCTGTTTAGATGATGTCTGAACATCTCCAAGGTTTGAGAACCATGTGGTCTACCCAGTGCTAGTGTTGTCACCTTCACAGTGAAAAGTTTTTTCTTGATATTAAAGCAGAATCTCCTGTGTTTCAGCTTGTGCTCACTGTCTCTGGCTCTGTCACTGGGCACCAATGAAATGCCTGCTGCCAGCACTCTTCCTCATGCAGCTCAGGATACTAGTGGCTGCCTTGATGGCCAAGACACATTGCTAGTTTATGTTCAATTTGTGTGTTGACTAGAATTCCTAAGAACTTTTCTACCAAGCTGCTTTCCCCCAGGATTTCTGCAAAGGTGCTGGCTCTTTCCTAGTTGAAACACTTTGGGAGTTCCCTGTCCCCCCTACACTTTGTAAAATCACCCAGACTAGACTCAACCAGCTGGAAGTTAAGGAATGAAGCTCTATTTACAGCTTAGCACAATATACAAGCAGATATATGCACAATATACAGGAATATTTGCAGAAATAGACAAGTTAAAGGTAATACAGAAACACAACACTCCTCTGTCATGGTAGGCCTAGGCAAGCCAAATTGGGTTTATACTTTTCCTGGCTTGCCCAGACATATTTTTCTGCTTTCCTCCTGCTGTTTTGGGGGAGAGCAAC
>VWYK01072826.1:116586-150485 GCA_013399775.1 Semnornis frantzii | reverse complement strand
TATGCTTATGGGTTCCCAAAGTGAACAAATAGTGTTGTTTGCAGTGATATGGGATTTGGTATGTTATAGGCAAACTGGGATGACATGCCTAAATTCTATGCATTTGCATTAAACTAGAATCAGTGACTTTGCTGGATACTATCACATCAGTTGCTGCTGCAGCTGTAGTTTGATAGCTGTGCCATCATTCATAATAAGGGGAAGCACTGCACCACAAGAGAGCTCTGCAGGGTTTTACAGAGAAAGGAAAGGGGCATGTTAGGAAGGTGCATCTGGACGGTCAGATGGAGAGACAAAACTGCATAGTGTGTTCTAAAGATGCTGGAAGTTCTTGTGAGATGTAATATGTATTGTCTTCATAGTGACATGTAATCATGGAAATGGTGGCTGTCAACATACATGTGATGATGCTGACAATGGACCTATTTGTGGATGTCACCCCAAGTACATCATGAATGCGGATGGGAAAACCTGCTTGGGTCAGTATACAGCAGAGGGAAGTAGTTTTCTGTTGATGACTGATTCTACAGTGGTGTGGCATTGCTGTTTGTGTATGAGTAATACTCTTTGCAGTATGGCTAGAAAATGTCAAGGAATCCAGAACTAAGAAACCTGCTCATACATGAGTGAGTTAGCTGGGTCCAGGCAACTTATACTTCCCTACGTAAATAGCTACCTAACGCCATTGCAGCTGATAATTGTCACTGATCCCTCTGAAGCAGTAGGTCTGTCTCTCACCAAAGAAGATTTCTTTCCCTCTAGGATATTTTATGTTCAGTTTCTTGAATAGCATGAGCCAGAGAGTGTAACTAACCAGTACATCTGTTAAAACTGGAACTCTGAATTTGATTAAGGTACACTTTTTGCAAGGCAGTTATCCAGTAAAGAAAGCACTTAAGATTTATGACCTCTTCCAGTCTCTGGAAGAGTTTGTCTGTTGATTGCAATCAAATGCTCAGACATAACTAGCTGATCCTTGCATTGGTCTGTGATAGATGATGGCAGAAGTGCTTGTGACAGACAGTTCAATCAGTTCTTTCATCTTTACACCCATAGCACACATTCTGTTTTGTTAAGAATACTGAAGAAACATGAGTTGTAAGGAAGCAACAAAAGCAAAGTATTCTCACAGCTCCAGCTGAAGAGTATTAATGATTTTCATTATTTCTTTTTAAAACAGATATTTACTGCCTACTCAACTCTGACTGTCTCTGATAGTTCAGCAGGTGATGCAGCTGTTGGCATGTGTGAGGCAGCTTTCTTAATTTATTTTTTTTCCATGCTCCTTACAGAGAGGGAAGAGTCTGCTGTTGAAATTTCTGAGGGAAACACTACAGCAGGAGCTGATGTGGACAAGAGGGTGAAGCGACGGCTGCTTATGGGTAAAAGTGCTTATCCAAAATAATTTTGATGTTTACTGAAAACTTTTAGATTGAAGTTTTTTTTTTTTTTTTTGGTTTAACTGTAACTATCTTGAGATGCTCCATTTCCTTTTAAAGAAATAATGTCATTCCATCATGTGTAAGAAAATATGTACGTTGCTTGTGATGGTCAGTAGAGGGTGTCAGGAATTTGCCCTTGAGGCAGTGCATGCTTCCATGGTTCTAACTCATCACAAGAATGCAGTACAGTCCCTGCTGTGGCACAGCTTTAGCCAAGTGATCATGGAGGAAGCAGTGTTCTACCAGCTTCTCTCCAGTTAAAAGTGTATTTCTGGGTGGAAGAGATTTGGACCCAGTGATGGATCGCATCTAGAAGGACATGTTAGGATACAAGGCCATCTTGCTCTTCCTAGGGATGTTCACATCTGGCCCAGAATACCAGCTTCTGAGGGGATGCCATTACTGGGAAGGCACTGACATGAGAAATAATCACTGGGGTCTCAGGGCAGCTGGGTCAGTGTACTGCTGCCTCTCAAAAGCTCCTTCTCTTGGCAGTTGCAGTGATTTATTGCGCTTATTGGCATTTTCTACAGAGGTGGCAGTGAGCATGGTGGCTGAGGAAGAAACTACCAAAGGTGTAGGGCTAGCTCTTGAGATCCAAAATCCATATTTAGACATCTAAATAAATAGTCTCATTAGGAAAGGGGGAAAAAAAAAAAGACATTTCTGTGGAAAGAGGAAGAAATAAGAGGTACTCTGTCTTCATATGGAGGTTGAACACAGCCTCCCAATATTGAATGTGGGATGAGAGCCTGAGAGGGAATAAACCAGTAAAGGTGTCAAAACTTCAGAATTAAGTAACATATGTTTGATGCTGCAGAAAACTAAGAAACAGAACTAGAAAGAGAGGGTTTAAAAAATGAGCTGTAGAAAATGGTCTCTGCAGCATTCTGTGTGTGTGGTGGATAAAATGTGTTTGTCCAGCCAGTAAAAAAATTTTTAGACTGGATGATGTAGTTTGGCTACAAGAGGATAAATGCCAAACAGCGAGTTATTTCCATGTAGCTGGGTGTAAAGAACTATTCTGTAGAGGTCTTTGCTAGCAGGGCTTGGTGAGATCTAGTCATAGTTGGTGTAAGGGGAAATTTGAGGTACATCAGGTTGAGGTGGCACCTGGGTTATGTGTCTGAAGGAATGCTCTGTGTGGGTGTGATGCCTGGGAGCACAGGTATCACATGAAGGTGTTTTGGCAGGGATCTAAGAAAACTGGTGTAGTAAATGCTGAGTGTAACCAGGTTATCTCAGCATTGTTGGCAAGCATCAGAGATCAGCCAGGAGTGAGTGTTGGCATAAGGAGACAGATCCATCATCACGGAGTGGGGATTTGTGTTTAAGGATGAGAATATGCAGAGGCAATATCTTAGTTTGTAGAGTCTCCACAAAAGCTTGGACGTGGCTGAGGCAGGGATTTGCCAACACGTGTGGTTAGGAGTTGCTGATGTATACTAGAGTAAATGTAGTTGAATAGTAGTGTGCTTGGAATGAGGCCTTGCGTCACACAAGGTTTCTTGCTGCCATTGTATCATCCCTGAGCAAACTTCAGCTTTATCCTGTCTGCTAGAAACGTGTGCAGTGAACAACGGCGGCTGCGATCGTACGTGTAAAGATACCTCGACCGGAGTGCACTGCAGCTGCCCTGTTGGATTCACACTCCAGTTTGATGGGAAGACATGTAAAGGTGAGTTCATACTGGTGTACCAAGATCTTGCTGGAAGGTATTCATCACCATGTGAAAGCAATCTGGTGTTCTAAGGAAAGCCTGTATGTTGTGTCTGACCTAAGAGAGGACTGCAGCCCAGGGGCCATGTGCTGTTTCCATCACGTCAAGTGCATGGCGTGCAGAGAATCTCTGCTGCTCTGCCTTCCCCCTCACTACTTCCACCCTTCTTGGCAAGATGGTCCTGGTTTTTTTTGCAGATGAGGTTTGGTAGGAGATAATACAGGTCTGTGGTAAAGTAGAGGTCAGTACTAGGAGAGGTAGGCATGTAGGTTCTTAGAGGCACACAGTGCAGCAGTCTGCTATTTTACCCGCAGTCAGCCTGGATGTTAGAGTGGTTTGTAAGTAAATATCAGTCAGTGTGTAAACAGGGATGTGTGAGTAGAATTACTTATACTGGTCCAAGCAGCTCTAATGAGATTACTGGAAAGAAGCAAAGGGACATTTAGGATGTGTTTTAGAATACATTTTCCAGTAATTAGATGCTAAGACTGTTCTGCTAGGCAAAAATGATGGAACCCCTGTGCCTGAGTCGATTAATATTAGGTAAAGAGCTCATTCAAATATCAGCTTGGAAAGGACAGGTTAGCTCAAGAAGTGTTCTCTGTCTGAGATCTGCAGGGCTTAAGAAAAGGAAATTGAAAGAATGATAAAAAAGATAAAACATTAGGAAGCATTTAAGTAAAAATGTTTCCAAACAGAACTTAGGAAAGTGGTCTTTTGTGAATGCATGTTACAGCAGTATGCTACATGGAAGTGAATAACGGTCGTGGGGCTGACTGGGCCAGATAGTTCTGATTGGAGCTGGATTGGTCTTCCTTAAAATTTGCAGTAGTCTCTCTAGATCTTGTTTCTGGGCTTCTCTAACCAAATGAACGTGACTGTTTTCTGGATCTGGCAGAGGAAGTGTGTTGCATGTACTGTGTTTATTTGCTGGAGCACTTTTTTGTTACAGATATCGATGAATGCCAGTCCAATAATGGAGGCTGTGATCATTTCTGTAAAAACACTGTTGGCAGTTTTGATTGCAGCTGCAGAAAAGGATTTAAATTATTAACAGATGAGAAATCATGTCAAGGTATGTGCGCTGGAGAGGCAATAAAAGTAGAACAAATCAGAGTGGCTTGGACATCTACTACAATGATGAAGTGATAATAGACTCCAGAATAATTTCCATGCTTCAGCTTTTGGTGTTGTGTTTTTTTTTTTCTTTCTAAAGCAGCTGTTGAGTTAATACATTTGGCTTTATATTATTGCAGAAGGTATGCTCAATGGCACACTGAACTGCTATCTGGAAGCAACAGACATAGCATTATATAAAAAAGCTTTATGAAGACAGTGCTTTCTCCTCAACCCTTCTATTAATGATTCTATTGATGATCTACGTACATAATTTGCAGTGGAACTTTTTTTTTAATGGGACATTTAGATGCCAGGAGTTCATTATTCAAAGATGAAAAATTTATAACATGGTCTAAGAAATTACAGGCCTGCAGACAGACTGGAATCACTATTCCCTAAAACATCATGGAGTATGTGATTTTTTTTTTTTTAGGATGACATAGATTTCTTCTGTGAGATTTACAAAGCATATTAGCTTTACTCTGTAACGGTTTATATATAAAGTTAGCAATCCTGATTAAGCTGTTTAAAAACATAAAAATGTAAAGATCAAATTTGTCTGTGGTTTTGGGAAAGCTACAGCATGAAACAATATAAAGGCATTTCCTAGGCAAGCAGCTGACATTAATGATGAATTTGAGCAAGCTGAACTCATCAACAGAAGATAATTTTCACCTGGGTTGTTGGAGCATTTTTGTCCTTTTTTAATCGGAAGACAGCCACTGATGTAGAGCAAGCTTACTGTAAATAAACAAAATTTTCAGTAGAGTTTGTGGGGTTATTTTTTAATGCAGTCTGTTGATGAATGTATTTTAAAGACTTGCATCTCCATTTTGTCCCTGTCTTTTCTATTTCTTTCCCTACGTTGTTTCAAGTGATATCTTGAAGCATGCCGAAACTCAAGAAAGAACACTGTAACCTGTCAGTGATGCTGATGTGAAGTTTTTTATCTTGCACCATGCTTACATGGCATGCATCATCACAGAATCATAAAGTGGTTGTGGTTGGAAGGCACTTTAAAGGTCCTTTAGTTCCTAACCCATGCTATAGGCAGGGATGCCTTCTAATGGACCAGGTTGCTCAGAGTGCCATCAACCTGGCTTTGAACACTTTGAGGGTTGCAGCCTCCACATCCAATGGAAAAAAGAAGTATCTCAACACCTTTTAGTGACAGGTGTTGAAGTTAACTAAATGATATAATAGATCTGTGGAAAAAGTCACCAAATTATTCCAGTCATCCATCATCAGGTGTATCTCATAGAACATGGTGATTTTCAGCAGACTTAAACCAAGCATTGTGTATTCACATAGAGTTAAAAAATATGTCCCTTACTTTCATTTGTGGGGAAAACCCCAAAGCAATATTTCCTTTTGTAAATCTGTCCCTGCAGATCTTGTGTAGACTTTGCTGTTGCATTTTTTTTTCCTCACATAGAAAAGAATTTATTTTAAATGTAATTGTTAAAAATGTAGCAGCAGTTTTTGTGTTTGCCAAGACAAAGGCTGTTTGGCAAACTTACTGGCTTTCTGAAGCTGTCATTTCAATATGTTGCATAATTTGCTTAGTTTGCATAAATCTGCAGATCTCTGTGTGCAGCTTGGTTAGCTCATCAGTGCTCCTGGGTCAGGCTGAGCGATGCTGATGTTTCCCTTTAAAACCTGCAGACATTGATGAATGCTCTTTCGAACGGACATGCGACCACACGTGCATCAATCATCCAGGCACCTTTGAGTGTACTTGTAACAAAGGATATGCTCTTTACGGCTTCACACACTGTGGAGGTGAGTTGCAAAAAGACACTACAGGCTGTGCTGATAGAGTGTGGTTGCCACAGGTCTAATTGGCGTCTGTGCAAGACACAAGCCTAAGTGTATGCAGTTGGTGTACAGAGTAAATGTTACTCTTTGCCATGATAAGGAGACATAACAAAAGTAGAAACTAATTCTGCTCAGTTTTGTCATTGCTTAAATGATTTTCCCTTTCCACCCTGCATCAAGAAAGCACCTCTGACTGAGAGCAAAATGATACTTTTTTGCACCTGGACATGAAAGCCATAATTTGACAGAATTTTCACAGGCAGAAGTCATTGACTTCAATGAAAAGTCAGTGGAATAGGACTTAAAGAATGGGAAGCTCTGGATGAGTTAGAAAATAGTGGCTTTGCAGGCTGCCCTTGTGCATGTGTCAGATCTTCATATGATGTAGATTGGAATTTAGCTGATGTAGTGCCACTGATTTACATTGGCCAGTAGTCTAAATATTTTATACTTTTCCTACAAGGAAAGTTCAACAAGAGAGAGAATGGTGTTCACAGAACCTTGATGTATGGCAAGTATGAATATTTATGTGACAAATTCCCAGAATGAACATGATGAAACATGAGTATCTGGATACTAAATGGAATTAAACCTGTTTTATGTGAGCTCTAGGCAAGACCTTACTGACTCCATCTATTTACTTAGTTCTGAGTAAAACCTATTTATTTCTGAGGCAGAATGAGCACACCTGAACTTAGAGACAGCAATTCAGAGATCTCTGTGTGTGTGATCTTCTAACCTCTGCTTCTTGAAAATCTGCAGAGAAGATTACATCTCCATTATACCCTGGTGAACAGGGAGTCATGCCTGGATGGGGATTAACACTGCGTGTTCTACTTGCTGAAAGAAGTCTGTTCTCATTATTAACTCCTTTGCTTTAATCCAAGTTCTTTTCCCTGCCAGTGAGGTAAAGGACCTGTAATTTTGCTGTTGGCTGTTAAGTGGCCTCTTTATATCCTACTCCTGTGTAGGAGATATTAATCTTAATATGGCATAAAGACCTTAATTTACTGGCAATTGCAGGCTGTGCCCAAACTGGTAGGGATTCTGCATATGCACCTTCTCACCTGTAAAGAAGAGGTCATTAAGTGATGGAGATAATAGGTTACCACTGTATGCAGCATCCTTACAGGAAAGTCAATGAAAACATGAGATTTGGACCAATTTTGTGATGTCTTAAGCAGAAATAGCAATTTAAGACATTCCCTTCTTTCTACATTATCTCTCTATTGCTAATTTCCTACCTATGCTGTCTCAGATATGTCTTAGTTTATTTTTCTCTGGAAATCAGCTCAGTTGTATAATCTATTTCACAGTATTTTCTAGCAAATTGTTACCCATCTAGAGGGAGGACAAAATGTTTGGGGAGAGCAGTGACAAGAACTTGTTCTTGCCATTAAAAGGAGTGTATAAATAGCTACTCTCAGTTGCACAGACTTTCTGGACTCACAAGAGATTTGATGGCAGCCTGCTAGGTTTATGTATAATTGCCATAAAGCTACTGGAGACAAGCGAAGCAGTTATCAGGGTGGATTTGAGAAACAGAGGCATAGAACTTTACATTTCCCTTTGTTGAAATTCATGAGATTCCTGTCATCCCATTTCTCCAGCTAGTCAAGGTCCCTCTGAATAGTGGCACAACCATCTGGTGTATCAGCCACTCCTCCCAGTTTTGTATCATCTGCAAACTTGTCAAGGGTGAACTCTTGTCCCATCGGCCAGGTTTAATGAAGAAGATAAATAGTATTGGCCCCAGCACTGACCCCTGGGATACACCACTGGTGAATGGTATATTGAGCATCAGCTTGCAAGTTTGCACCCAAGGCAGTGTGTTGTGTTGTCAGTACTTTCTCCTCCTATCAGCATTTATTTAGCAGGGCAAGGCCCTGGAATTGGATAATTGGCTGAAAGGGACAATGGTGATACAATGGTATTAACAGCTCCTGCGGTGTCAAATGGTATCCCTGAGCAGTTGTATCTGTCTGAGAGGATTGGTCAGTATGATTCCTGCCCACATTGTCTGCCTTTATTCCAAATTAGAAATATTAATTAACCAGGCACAGTGCAATGCAGGCTCCCTTTGTTCTCCTTTTCTTCAAGTTAATTTGTTACTACATTGCTGAGTCTGGATATTTTTTTGTGTGGCTTATGGACGTACCAAGTATCTCTCCTCTGACAACATTCGATCAATTTTGACACTTGTCAGAGGACTTCCATGAAAACAAAACTATTTCAAAGTGGGTGTCCACAAAGCATTCATAAAACCTTTTCCAAACACTATTAGGCAGTGTTTGTATACACTTTTACCTGGTGGAGTCAGGGCACAGAACTTTAGGAGTAACTTTCTAAAAGCATTTTTACCTTTCCTCTGTAGACATTAACGAATGCAGTGTCAACAATGGTGGTTGCCAACAGCTATGTGTGAACACGCAGGGAGGCTTTGAATGCCTGTGTCACTCGAACTACAAATTACACTGGAATAAAAAGGATTGCGTTGGTAAGGCAGCTGGTAAATATATTTCTGCTCCTGATGCATCTCATGGCCATGTGGTTGTAGTCAAATCTGAAAATCCTGATCTGTCCGGTTAAGAGACCATGAGTTCCTGGTATTTCAGTTTACTTTTTTACTGAGGTGTGATGATACTGGTGTTGAAACTGGTAAAGACAAGCAAACACCCCCCCAAAAAAACCCAACAAACCAAAACAACCAAAAAACAGGAGATACTTTGAGGGATTTTTATGCTTTCTTTCCTATGCTTATACCTACTTCGTTCCTCTATTTCCTTTTGATTCTCTGTATGAGAAAGTTTGCTGATCATAGCTTTACCTGAAAGGAATTTTTTTTGTGTGGTGGGATTTTGCCTTGGTTTTCTTTCTAAACAGTGTGTTAATTGCATGGGTGGTCTCAGGTATCAGCTACAAAAGCAGCTGCATGGCAATATATTAGTAGACTGTATGTAGATGTTTTGCCTCTGTGAGTATTTGTTTTATCTTATTCAGAGACAAAGGGTCCATTGCCTGATAATATCTCACCCAAGGTATTGCTGCACTGCATTAAGAGTGGTGGGAGTGATAGATGCTTCCTAAGCTGCTCTTCAGATGCCCAGGTATTTTCTGGTAAGTCAAAAGCCTCAAAAGCAAGCATGTGGTTCTGTAGAGAGTGTAAGAGTAGTAAACCACCTAATTCTCCTGGAAGTCCCCAGAAGCAGACAATTAACAGGGACCTTTCCTCTTTCACTATAGATAATGAAGGGCTATATCCCTACCAGTGTCCCAAGAAAACCCCCCCTTACCCTCTCTTTTATAACTACTCTACCCTCAGATTCCCTTTTCATGACAACTCTCTGTTTGAGGCTGGGGAGGACAGAGCAGAATTCTCTGTGCTCCCTGGGCCATTCCTTAAGTGGCCCTGAGAGCCAGTGCTGAATGGGGCAAAGGCATTCCAGCCCTGTGTGGGGTCTGAGATTTTGCCCACACAGTCCCTCCACTCCACAGGACACAGCATGTAGACTCGCCTGCTGCTCGTGGCAGAGCTGCTGCTTTTCGACCCGAATCATTTACATTGCTTAGGAAGGGACAAGTTCTAATGTAGACTATTTTATGAAGAAGTTAAAAAAGATCGTGTTGCCACACAAAAAATTTAAAAATGCCTTTTGTAGTACAGGAACCTTCATTCTGTGTCTTTACTGTCTGTCTATGGTTTCTCTGTTAGGAACACAGGATGCCTACACTCTCACCTGTGGCAGGTCATCTCAGCTTAAGAAAAGGCAGCAAAATACAAATGCATCCAGCTGGCTAGGTAATCACTAGATTTACTGCTGCACCATTTGACTGATTTCTTTTAATAGATAACTGTGAAATAAGGATGTTCCTGTTGACTTTCTGTCCCTCTCCATTCATGGTTACAGCAGGAAATTTACCTTGTACTGCTTCATCAGCATCATCAAACTAATATTTAAAAGACAAGGAACAAGAAAAAAAACAATAGTGAAATAAATCTGTAGGCCAGGAGTGTCTTGCTTCTTTTGAGACACCTAAACTGTACAGTGTTGGCACCATACAATATGTTTAGATTGAGCTGTTGGACAGTAAAGTCAGAGAACATTTAAAACTAACCAGATGAGAAGTGTTATTTTATATAGCTATAAATTAATTCCTGAACTGGTTTGGAGTATCTTCTTTGATTTCAGCTAACTTTTATTTTGTTTATCCAATAGCAGTTCTGGACTTGATCTCTTTCTTCTTTTCTTGTGTTTTGGCTTTTTTTTTTCTTTTTTTTCCCAGTTCCAATTGTGAACCAGCTTCACAGCAAGAGAAACTGGCATCTCTTTAGGCTTTCTGTGGTGATCACTTTTTCACTTTGTATCATCATATTTTTTTTGATGTCATCACTGTGACAGGACATTAGGGTTATCTACATTTTCTGTTCCTTCTTCAAAAGTAACATGTCATTGTTTCTTCCCAAAGATACTTCAGCCATCAAGATAAGCGTAACCTTTAAATTAAATGAAGGAAAATGTAGTTTGAAAAAGACTGAGATGTTTCAAGAAGGTCTGGAACAGGTGATACCAGGTATGAATATAAAAATGTAGATAAGCAGGTTAGAACTGTAGCTCAGGGTTTAAGTGCTTCCCCAGATATGAAGTACACCATAAGCAAAGCCCAGGGGTCTTTTGCTTTTCACTGACCTCATGAATCACACTTCTTCTTAGAATGATTCTTGCAGTGGTTGTTTCAAATCATGGGGCATTCCTGTGACAACCTTAACAGTCTTACTAAGAAACCCTTCTTTGTTCATAGCACTGCTAATGAATTCTCAGTAAAATCAACCATTCTTTTAAATTCTTTTGAATCTTTCTGTTCTTCCCCTTCTCACCTGCTCCTTACTGTCTGATACCTCAGTGAAGAATCTCCCCACCTTTTATGCTGACTCTCTATTGCCAAAGGGTTGTTCCTCTTTTCTCTTGTCTGCATTCTGTACTTCAGCAACCCCAGATGGGTCAGCTCTTCCATCTGTGCTAAGGCAGAAAGTATAGCCTAGGAATTCACAGTCAGCAGAAAATGAGGAGGAGTATGTGTGTGTATATATATGAAAAAAAGAAGCTAGGGGAAGAAGTCACTAAACAATATGATGAATCAGTGTGTCAGTTTGTTTGTCCTTAGGAAGTGTAACTGAGCAACTATGCTGGGTGCTCACTGATAAGTTGTATACACCAGAACTAAAGCTTATTCTGGGTATTTTCTTTAACCAAATCTTATTTCCTCATTGAAACTTTGACAGTGGTCTCCAAATGTCCTGTATATGCAGCCACTACTTGATTTAAACACTGTTTTAAACTCCAGTAGCCTGTCTGATGCAGGCAGTGTCATGGTTTTAAGATGCTTTGCATAGTACAAAAGCAATGTGCTGCTAGCGGAACCTGGAGGAAGTGGGCTGGGAACTGCAGCCAAGCTCTCATCCTAGCACTGAATTATCCCTCGGAACAACTGCAGTGCCAGAGTCTTGGCCCGACACTACATCTGTAGGTGCTCTGGATTTGTGATTGTGTACCAGTCGAGAAACTGATCAGGCTGTTTACTAGTCTGTGGAGTTGATCATTTGCCCTTGTTTTAACTCCTCGTGACAACATACACCCTGAGCACTAATACATGTTCGATAATGAAGCTGGCCAAGCTTTTGCTTCCTGTAATTTTGTTTATGCAGAGCCACGTAATTCAGTAATGGAGAGCTTCCAATATGTAAACCTAACGTGCAGCACTGGCAAGAAAGTTCACGGAGCCCTCAGTAGACTGACAGCAACTAGAGAAATTTTTATCACTGCGGACTTTGAGCTTGAAACAAGCCGAAAGGAGGTGACAGGTTGGTTGGAAAATGATTCAAGGTGCGGTTTGAAGCTTCTTGCCATTCGCTCCTTAATTTCTGTATTTTTCGCTTCTCTCTGTATGCCAAATGATAATAAAAAGTATCTCCTGTTTTGAACATGAATTGTACTGCTTTAAAAAGAGTGAGGGATGGGACTAGTTTCAAAGATCAAAGAACTGTCCATAGGTTAAAATTGTGTGGTCCAATTAGGTTTCATTTAGCCTGATGGTGTTGTCCTTAACATTTCACAGAAGTTGCTTCCTTAGTGATTTGCGTTGGTTGGTCTTTTGAATTGAGTGGATTTCTGTGTGCGGTCACTTACTGCAGGTTGATACCTTTCAGACACCTGCGATGTGCGCTGTGCACGGAAGAAGACTGAGAAGAGATTCCGTAAGACTATTCGAACCTTGCGGAAAACAGTCAGCAGGGACCAGTTCCGCATTCGCGTCTCTGGTGTGGACCACGAAGTGGCCAGAAAGTCTCTCAAGCTGTCAGAGACGCAGCAATCTTGTGGTGCAGGACAGATGCATGTGGGTAACAGATGTGGTAAGTAAATGTAGATTAGGACAAGCCATCACGTGTGTTTCACTTGGGTCTGGTGAGCTTGGAGGGGTGCTTGTCTGGGGAATGGTTGTGTGTGAAGAAGTAGGGGTCACTGTGCTGCTAGGATGTGCTTTTCTGTTTATTGTCAGCAACTTCTGTGTTACAGAGTAGAACAAAGGCTCAGTGCGTTACAGGTTGTTAAAGTTGATGCACACAGTAAGCTCAAAGGCAGAAAGAGTGGGAGTAACATCAGTTACCAATGGCCTTGACATCACCAGTGTTGTTTTTAAGACTACATTTAATATCCAATGCATCACTGTGTTTCTGATCTTGTGAATGTTTCATTTCTTCCTTGTTACAAAGGAAAGCAGAATTTGATGCAGTCACATTCTCTTCAGTGTCTAAGCCTGGAGTCCCAGAAAACATTTGTGGCAGAGTTACAAACTCATAGAGAATACCAAGAAAAGTCTTAATTATCATGGCACTGGAGAACACCAAGATAATGCAACCTATAATAAATGCTTCCAAAGCACAAAAGTTAAGGAGAGGGGTCAGATGTTATCTTAACAGAGACCTAACAACCATGACAGTTAATTCAGGCTGCATAGAGTAGGCAGCATGTAGGTGGTTTTGTGAATCAGCAAAGCTTTAAGATGCTTGTCAGATTGAATTAAGATGTCATCCAGCAGCAACTCATTTGGCCTCAGAGTAGATTTTCCCAATTTGGTTTTGCTAACTCTGGTTCATAGAATAGAAAAATTAGTTGATGTTGTTTAAAACATCTGTGTAAGCAAGCAGACTAGGGAATTGCTCAAGAATTCTGTTGGAAAAAGATGTAAGTTGGTGGGGTTTTTTTGGGGTTGTTTGGTTTTGTTTTTTTTAACCATTGTAATGATTCTGAAAAACTCTGGGAAATTCACCAAGATGAGCTTACATAGATGTTTTCAAGCTGTTGTGTTGAATGCTGGAGGAAGGCTTTGAAAAAATATTTCAGTCCATTGTACAGAGCACAGTATAGCTTTCAAGCCACTTGTGACTCAATCTGGAAGAAGTAGCAAGTGAGCTACAATTTCTGCAGGTGGAAGAGGCAATGTGAGTTACAAGTAGGAATTGGAACAACAAAGAAATTGGGATTTTTAGGTGGCTACAGAACTAGTCTAATTTCTCCTTACAAGTGAGAAGCTTACATGGCATTTCTGTGCTAGTTCAGATAGAAAGAGAGCTTTAGGAGAGTGCTCAGGGGAATTTTTAGTATGGTGAGCACAAATAGCCCGTTAATGTAGAAACACTGTGCGTATAAAGACAAATGAACAATGTGTAAATGTGAAGCCTTTTCTGTTGATGAATTGGTGCCACAGTTTGCTCTGGCCACCTTAATCATTACTGCTCTGAGCAGTGAATCACTCCATGAATCTTCCTTCTTTCAGCTGAAATATTCAGACCATATTCCTGTGTAGATATGCTGTGATTGAACAGGAGATGGAACTTGGATCACAGCCTTTTACTTGCATGGATGCTAAGAAAGGTTTCCCCATTCCATTTGCATGGTCCCCACTTATTTATATTAAACATACAGAGTCTTAGCATCTTTGAAACCTCTCTGCATCCTTTGTCAGATTGCTGGAAGTTGGACAGAAAGCTGACTAGTTTCTGAGGGGACATAAAAGTACAGAGAGGCAGTGCTGTTACACACGCCTCATTTGCTCAGAAAAAAGCTGATTGTCCCTCTCTGTAAGGTGAAGGCGGCACTGGGCGGCTGCTGCTGCTGTGGCTGCCAGTCAGGAGGAGCTACAAAGTAGACTGCGGAGAAGAGAATCGAGTGGGAACAGTGTGGAAGAAGAGGAAGACGCTAACTGCATGGAGGAGTCAGGGGCTTTTGGGTTGTTTTCATCTCATTGTTTTGCAGAGCTGCGGAGACCTTCTGGACAGGCCTGGGGCCCGGATTATCTAGATGTGCTAATGACTCTGGGGGGGAAAGTGACTCTATATCAGGAGAAACCAGATCAGCAGATAGATTCAGTGCAGGTGGTGGATGTGATCTCTGGACAGGCAGAGTGCTTTGGCAGAGCGATACTGCTCGATCTGACCAGAGGAGCAGGGAGCAATGAGGGACAAAGTAAGCCTAGGCACTTGCCAAGTCTTACTTACAAGTAAGTGAAGTGCAGGTTTCAGGTAACTGTTTTCAAGTGCATTAAAAGCAACCCTATGTTAAAAAAAATAAAAACCAAACAAACAGCCAAACAAAAAAACCCAAACCCACCTTGGACTGACAGAGTTGTTGATGCAGACAGTTTTGTGTTGGTCCTCTTCCTGTTGCAGACTTCTAGCACAGTACTCAGAAACATTAGTTGAGTCTGAGCAGTGTAAGAGGGAAAATCAAGCTCCTACTCTGACAGCTTTTGTCTTGGTGAACAGGCCCGCAGTTGCAGCAGCAAGCTGAACTTCATTTGGTTCTGCAATGCTGATGGAATTTTTTTCACTCATTTTCCTGTCTTAATTCCCATTGTTTGCAGTGGAGCACAGTACAGAATCTAAGCTCCAGAAAGGCACCAGGAATAGAACAGATGTGATTTCCAAAGTATTTCATCACTCTTAATACACTGAATAGTTGCACATGTGGGTCTAATCTTCTTTAAACAGCTGTTGATGGTAAAAGGGCATTCACTGATGATACAGATTAGCCTTTATTTCAAATTTACTGTTTAACATACACTTCTTTTGGGAGTTTTCTGATACTTTAGAGTTGAATGTATGCATTACCTGTTCCATTTGGTATTTCTGTGTTGGATACATGAATACTTGAGGAGATGGAAGGAGGTAATGAAAACCTACCATTTCCTGAAATTGCTGTGTAAAAGGACATGTGAGCATGCCCTTGCAGACACAAGTGGATTCACCTGAAGAGCTGTCACTTCAGGGAAGAGCAAGCATGAGCAACACTGGTATAGACACTGCTCTCATATAAATGCTGAGCAGCTTTATCTTCTGTGGGGGCCATTGATGCGTTTCATTGCTCAACATTCAGCAGTTTTGTCCCCTCAGTTCAGAAGATGCAGATAAAGTATTAATGTTTCATAAAGCATGAACCACATCTCAGAGTTTACCTGTAGTGTGACACTGGCATTAGAGAAGTGTGAGAAATATCTAAAGAGAGCAGTCAAGTGCTGCTTGCCTTTGCAGTTGTTACACAAGGGAGGACTCTGTCAGGTGTTTTTCACAATTTTATTAAAATCTGACAAGAGGAAATAAATTGCCAAATGGTAGAAAGACCTACTCTCTTTCTGCTGACTGCTTGCTCTGACAGCCATAGATTTAAGACATGAATCCTTAGAATGTGTAACCATGCCATGTGACCTAAGTGTGTGAACCGCTAAAACACAATAACTAAAAGGATGCCGCTTCAGAATCAATTTGCATCAGTTGTTGCTGATTTTCCTTATAAAGTCAAGGCATCATTCTTAAGAAAGTGGTGAATTGGTGGATCGTGACCTCATTTATGAGGTTCACCTTCTCAGCCACTGAGATACTACAGCATTTGTCTACAGGAGCAAATGCTCAAAGGCCAACGTGTTGAAAAGAGGGGAAAAGCCTTTAAATGTCTTTGTAACTGTTAATCCTGGTTCCCTGTGGGCCCCTCTCCCCCCCTCCCCTTTTCTTCTTGTGTCTGCATCAGAAAAGCTTTCACATAATTTTTTTCCCCCCTCTTCTTTAAAACAGCTGCATGAGACTCAAAACCAGGTTTTAAATGGGCATTGAAGCCAAACAAAGACAGTGGCTGCAAAAATGAAGTCTACTAGAGGCAATTGGCTCTTTTGTTCATTTGGAGAAAAACAATCAGACTTCTGGGAAAAAAAAGGGCAAAGACAGCCAGTGAAATTCTGATTTAATGTCATTATTTGCAAATCTTCAGATCTTGTCTCCGCTGGGTATTTCCCATATGTCAGTGGGACCAGGCAGTTTCTAGTGTTGTGAAATGGGGCTCATTTTTTGTTTAATTTAAACAAATGACAGGAGAATTGTGAACTCTGAGAAATGTTCTTTGGTACAGAATCTGATGCTTCTGCCCCATCTCTTTTTTTTCTTTCAGAATTTAGTTAGGCAATGCATCTAAAAATTCCCTGTGTTGAGGGTCTTGGTGATGTCCAAGGAGATCTTTTTAGGTTTACTTCCTCAATGCAAATTTAAAAGTCAGGCACTTAATCTAAATCTGCCAGGATTGTTTAGTAAACTCAGCTTTATTTCACAGAGAGCTCTGCAATGTTACAACATCCAGTTTAAAGGCAAGTAAAAGGTACAGATGATAAAGTTGTCAAGGGAGACCTGATGGGATAAGTTCTCATATGTAACATTTCCACATTAAGTGCTGGGTTTGGTTCTTGCCTGGGGCAGGTGTACTTTGAGCTCTGTTAGCTGACTTACTCTTGTGCAGACCCCGAGCAAGTTCAGGAAACCCAAAGAGCAGTTTTAAGGTTAAATGTGTATAGTTTTACAAGCGTCAGTGTGAAGTATCATTTTGTTCAGAACAAAACCAAACCAAAACCACACACACATCCCCAGTGCAGAATAAAAAAATAAAACAAACCCAAAAACAAACAAACAAAAACCCCACCCCAAACGTGACATGTGGTTAAAATGAAAGCAAAAAGACAGGTTGAGGGGAAACAGCAAAGAGCAAATAGTCTTTAGTGAGGCCACTCAGAGCATTGCTTTCTCATAGAACCATAGTTTTTTGAGGGAAGGAGGCTCGTGTTGGTCTTTCCATTGCTTCTGGGTTTCTGAAGTCAGCAGCCACTTCTCAAAGTCACCTTTACTAACCTTGGTTGTCTTTCCTTGTCACAGAATTGTAAATATTGCTCTTTCCTTACCCTATTAGGAGTGCTGCAATGAAAGCCTTAATTCATTCATGTTTGTTGAGTTGCACGAAGAGCACAGAGATGAGTGTTCTGCAGGAATGTTTATAAAATGAAGAAAGGCTTGAAAAGTGTGGGGGCAAATGAATGTGCGTCCTTATGAGAGCAGAAGTGATGCGTGGTGGAGAAAGTTCGAATGAGGGAGCTGAGACTTGCTCCCTAGCTTTCATTGATAAGCTCCAGAGCATTTCTTAACCTGCTGTATTTAATTTTGAAGTTAAGGAGGAACACTCACTGCTCCACTCGATGTATCAGCCATAAACAAAACTCTTCATCATTGGTCATGACCGGTAGTTAATGCCCTGTTTGTTGTTAGTCATATATCCTGAAATGAAGCCAAGGCCAATTTAACTTCCTAACAAAACAGCCATTCACTGAGTGATTTATTTGAGCTATAAACTAAAACTAACAGTTTATTATCGTAACAGGTCTTTAAAAGGACAGAATTTTTCAGCACAGCTGAACAACTGCAACAGTGTTTTGTGCCTTTCCCCAGCAGGGTAATTATTAAATTCTGGTGCTGAGGCCAGCTCTTTTGTGAAAAGTTTGAAACTCAGAATTTTTCAGTATTGCATGGCTTGCTAGGTAATATTGAGAGGTGTGTTTACATGAAATCAGTCTGATTGTGTGAGTGATACCTATGCATGCAAAACACAACAGTCCTGTGCACAGAGAATCATTATCCAAGATCCAGTATCAGAGAAATGGCAAGAATGTTTCTACTTTAAAACGTTCGAGGCACACATGATGTTTACTTTAGGAATTTTGCACAATTAATTGCTGTGCTTGAGGTTTTCACACAACTTGGTACCATCAATGTTATAGAGTATTAGCATGCAATAATATTAAAGTTAAAATACAGAAATCTGAAAGTAGATTTTTTGACATCTCAGGTTCAGTACTAGATTATGTCATCTTGGAGGAATACAGGAGTTATTTTAGCTAGAAAAAGGAGATAATCACTATGTAATTGCACTGCTCAGATCAAATTGCAAACGTCCAGTGCAGCCTTGCAACAAAGCATGAAATCCATTGCAGCTTGCAAAAGAGCTCACCAGCACCAGAGGTTTCCAGTGTCTGTTTCAGTTTTACAGGGTCCATTGCATGTTTTATCTGTTGCTAACACTGAGTTCTGAACCTCTGGCTCCTATTTCCCAAGGCAGGAGGAGAGCAGCTTCACTGTGGGCTTTCAGGTCCCTTGCAGGCTCACTAATATACCTTCACCTATAGTGTAGAGGTTGCAGCAAGTGTGCTCCTTCTCTTCCAGATCAGTGCTCACCAGGTGAATATTCTCCTGACGGCTTCAAACCCTGTCTGCCATGTCCCCTTGGAACATACCAGCCTGAGGCTGGCAGAGTGTCCTGCTCTCCCTGTGGAGGAGGTCTGACAACGAGGCACAGCGGTGCGTCCTTCTTTCAGGACTGTGAGACCAAAGGTAAGGTGAACATTTATTGGATGCACTGCGTTCCTCTGAGTAATGGTTGGTGTCACAAGTGAGGCATAGAACGAAACATCATTCTGCTTTCAAGGATCTCTCCGATGAGAACAGGGATCTCACACTTGGCTGACCTGGCCTGACTGCAAGGAAAGTCAATAAAGCCTCGTTTCTCTTTTTATACAAGACTTGAGCAGGGGTTGGGAGATACAGGGAAGCTGTCAGTGAAGTCATTGATCCATGAAGACTTGTATAAAGGACCAGCAGGGAAAAAAAGAGGCCTCAAGAAAAATATCAAGAGCAGTGTATCATCATAACATTTTTGGGTTTAGGCACAGCAGCAACATGAGAATGTGAAGGAGAGAATTGCAGTCCTGTTTCTTCATAATTGTAAAGAGAAATTGGTTTGGATGCCTTGGTACATACCTAAAACTTAACCCCACAGTGCCTTAGAGAGCTCTCTAAATTTGGTCACAGTGGAGCTGGCATTCAGTTGGCTCCTAGGGTTTTCCTCACAAGAGTGAAAATGAATTGAGGATTATATCTTTAAAAATTACTTAATTTTCAGTCTTAGTTATCTGAAATATAGAAAGCTGAAAGACCACTAGGAAGTTGCCTTTGAAAATGTTGATAAAAATATGCATCCATGGACAGAGATGAAATGCCGTCAGTTTAATAGTTTGCTCAATGTCTTACAGCATGGGTGAAAGAACATCCCTTATATCAAAATCACCTGAAAAAAAAGGTGTCAGTAGAAAACCTACTGCTGCAGAGTAGAAATAGGGGATAGAGGTAAGGTCCTGATGCAAACATTTAGTAGTAGTTTGGATTAAGAGATCTCTCTAGTGTCAGTTAAGGTATGTTTACTATTGAGAATTGCAGTGTAGTAGAAGGGTCGTGCAGTATGGATGAAGAATTAATGTTATTGGTAATAATGTGATAGTAGATTTCTTTTTACTTTTTAAAATTTTTTTTTCAGTGAGGAATCACTGAATCCACAAATGCTCTTGCTTCATACTTGATTTTAAGAAGATAGCATTAAAACCTATGTTAAAAACCTTGGACGAAGAGAAGAGGAACTGATTTCAGTTTTGTTTAAGATAAACAAATCTAGCTCTATAAATGAAGTTCAGTTTTCAAATTAGAATAGAGATTAAAGGATTTTTATTTATTAACTAGAATGAAGACCTCAAGGGTTTGCATGTGGAAGAGGTCACTTGAGGCATGGAATCACAGATGCAAGAACTATTTGGAACTTGTCTGAAGCATTTGGACTAGGGGATGGAATATGTAGGGAAGGACTCCAGGCTCAGCTGGCTTACAAAGGTCAGCAAAACTGGAGTTATCTGGGAGCCAGCAGAGCTTAAAAAGAACAGGAAAAAGGGACTGTACAGCACAGAAAACTGTATTTGAAAGGTGAGGTAGTAAATTATTTTGATGTTGAGCAGAGAGAGATAAACTTGCCAAACGAGGTACAAAGGAATAGGAAAAGTTGTTGTATTTTTTTTCCGTTCCACAAAGGTCAAGGAAAATAGAAGTAAGGTGGTGATGGATAATATATATGGTTGATGCTCCTGCCTGCTTTCTGTCAGGTTTCAGTACAAATGGTGGTGGGTGTAGATGCAGAATTGCTAAGCAAAAATCAAAAGCAGCATATTACAGATAAGGTATTTGGGGTCCTATATTCTCAGATTGCAACAAGAGAAGAAAAACTAGAGAAATGTTGCAAGTCTGCTTGTCTACCTCATATTTAAAACTTCCATAGAATCTGTTAATGCTCATAAAAGAGTTTGTATGTCAGAATGGGATCTCACTGTGGTGATGCAGGAGGTGCTTTCAGCAAGTCCCTGGAGAGGTATAACTTAGGTGTGTAGCTATTATGATGATTTACATGACGTGACTGAAAAAAAGTAGCAGCAGATCTGGTATCTGTACCCTGAGTTGTTTCAAGACAGTGTGATCAGGAGAGAAGGCAGCAATATGTCAGTTTAGATGCAATGTGCAACTTATAGAGGACCAAAGTCTTTCACCTCTGCCTGTGGTGAGCTGATCATAGGAGTACACTAGGATGCAGCAGCTGTGCACATGCTGTTTGGCATAAGCTGAGAGGAAAGGTTTAGTATTTCCACATACAGCTCATCTTCCAAGTCAAATGTCAGTGGATAGACCATTTGGTAACACTGTTCTACTTAGTGTCATGCTTACAAAATCATGGTGCTTATACTCACTCCCTTACATCTTTTGATAACTGACTTCCACACAGAACTACTCTGTAGTGTTGTGTTTGGGACTTTTGCACAAAGTGATGTGCTAAATAAAAATGTTTTCAGTTACCTCTGCTTTATTATCCTTGTAGTCTATGAATATGACACTTCAGTTAATGAAATTATACTAGGTCCTAGTCAAATGCTTAAACCCCCATTCCAACGTGCTACTGATTTGTGTTTTTGTTTTGTTTTTAACATATTTAATGACTCTGCAGTTCAGTGCTCACCTGGCCATTTCTATAACACCACCACTCATCGGTGTATTCGCTGCCCAGTTGGGACATACCAGCCTGAGTTTGGACAAAATTATTGCATTTCGTGCCCTGGAAACACCACTACTGATTTTGATGGGTCAACAAATATAACACAGTGCAAAAGTAAGTATATAGCAAGATACTTCTGATGGTCTCTTGGAATAAAAAGACTGGGCCATTAATATTCAGAATGACCTGAAGGGCTGACTTCATCTTTGCTCTGGGGAGCTTGGGGAGAAGGCAGTGGTGTTGCTCCTCTCTTGCTGCCAGCCTGCATCTCATTACACAGGGCTTACTGGGATCCATGAGAGGCCATTTCTGCAGGCTTTGCCTAGTCTTGCATACTGTGTTGCTTTTTCAGATAGGCAGTGTGGAGGTGAACTCGGTGACTACACTGGATACATCGAATCACCAAACTATCCTGGGGACTACCCTGCAAACACTGAGTGCACTTGGAATATTAATCCACCACCAAAACGACGCATTCTGATCGTGGTTCCAGAAATATTTCTCCCAATAGAAGATGAGTGTGGGGACTACCTGGTGATGCGAAAAAGCTGTAAGTCTGAAATGGCATCTACTGAGGCACGTGGCTTCTGTCTTTAAACACAGGTTTCATATGTGCCTTGCTGTTTCCATAAGTTACATATAGCCTGACTGTCCTCTACTTTGCAGTGACAGGACGAGGGGCAATGGGTTTAAACTGGCAGAGGGGAAATTTAGACTGAATGTTAGGAGGAAGTTCTTTCCAGTGAGGGTGGTGAGGCACAGGCACAGGTTGCCCAGGGAGTTTGTGGCTGCTCCCTCCCTGGAGGGGTTCAAGGCCAGATTGGATGAGGCTTTGAGTGACCTGTACTAATGCCTGCCTATGGCAGGGGGTTGGATCTAGATGATCTTTGAGGTCCCTTCCAACCTTACCATTCTATGATTCTGTACTTAGAAGTAGAAATTTCTCAAACTGGCAAATTGAGAAATCCTACTTGGTAGTGCTGCTCCATAGAGAAACAAGGGTGTGAGGCTAAGATGTGTCAGTGAACTCTGAGAGAAAGATTGTTAAGAAGGGGCAGATCGCTCAGGCAAACTAGGCGTGAATTATGCTAAGTAATTCTAGCCTAGGTTAGGAAAGAGAAGATGCTTAGCTAGTCCCTGCAGGTGCTTGATGTGTAAATAAACAACTTCAGTTTCTACCATAGGCACGTTCTCCAGACAGTAGACTTTTTTTATTGAAAAAGGGAAAATATTCCTTGACAAAAGTTACTTATTGATGGGCTGTTGCATTTTGAGAAGTTTTATCAACATCAGCATTTCTTACTATGGCAGCTTCACCTCTTTTCTAACTGTTCATTAGTTATCTGACAGCACTACTTACTATCTGTTGTGTGTTTTCTTCTAAAGCTTCTTCCAACTCAGTGACCACATATGAAACCTGCCAGACCTACGAACGCCCTATAGCTTTCACTTCTAGGTCTAAGAAGTTGTGGATCCAGTTCAAGTCAAATGAAGGGAACAGTGCCAAAGGATTCCAAGTTCCTTATGTGACATATGATGGTAAGCGAGCGTGAGTTAGCTCAGACTGTGTGGAGTTGCAGCAGTGCAGAGCTCCTTGTGGGCTCCTTGACCCTGTGGAGCAGCTGTGTAACCTAGTGCTCTCAGCAGTGTCACCTGGAGACTACTTCCAGTAGCTGTTTCCATTTAAAGCTAGTTTAAGGAATTCTGCACTGAAGTGCAGTTGTAAGTGCTACTGTATTGCCGGTCTTCCACAGGGCAAAACCAAGAGCTGAGATTCTGGGCTCCAACCTGCGAAATGAAGAGCTTAGAACTAGAATCTATTCTGTGTATTTCTGTGCCTTCCCAGTTCAAGGTTGCTTCAGGTGGCAGCAGAGTACCCCCAGTTCAGAATAAGGCACAAATGCCTCTGATTTACCTTGTTGCTGCTGTCACCTGTAATCTAGTATCAGACAGCAAAATACATTGAGAAGAAGCTTGAGTGGCAAGAATTTCATGCTATCCTTGTCAGTCACCAGGAGTGAGACTGAAGCTGAGACTTTGCACTTCAGTGTAAATGATGTGAAAATAACGTGGCACACTTCTGCTCACTCTACATTGCTTGTGAAGGAGTTGTTCTTGCTGTGATCTGCAGCTTCATCAACAGCAAGTATTTTTTCAGGAAAACCTACTCTTTTTGAAGCATTTCAAGTTTTGATTAACCAGGGAGTTTGCCTTTTTAGAAAGCTTTCTCTTCTTGGCGGTTTCTTTTTGTCTCCTATGAACTGTAGAAAGAAGTCAATTAGTTGTGAGAGTTTACAGAGAAGTTTCTGCAGGACAATTGGTTTGAAGCAGTCTGCTTGGTTACAGTATGCGCTACAATCCTAGGTGTATTATGATCTTTTTTTGGTTTTGACAAGGTGATGTTGAACATCTTAACAGAGAACACTGGTTTCTTAGTAAACAATAGTGGTGGTTTCCTTAGAGAAGAGCATTTGGAATATTTTTGGACTGCTAATATGAGGGTCAAGTGCTACTGTTTTTTTGGGGGGGCAGGACTTAGACATGTAACCAAGGGAAGTATTGAGCTTGTAAGAGAAGTGAACTTATAAATTCTTCTCTTGTTCATTCCTCATAGAGGATTACCAAGAACTAATAGAAGACATCGTGCGAGATGGAAGACTTTATGCATCTGAAAATCATCAAGAAATACTCAAGGTATTTCTCTTCCACAAAATACATTGGTTTTAATTGACAGTGACACTTCTCTGTGCCGGTGAGGTTGCCTCCTGCTCTACATCAGATCTGTTCCTTGGGGCACTAGAGAGATGCTGCTTCAGGGAAGTGGGGTGAAGCAACACATCCTGATCGTGCAGAGCAGTGGTTGAGAGACCTTCTGCTGAGGGGCATCAAAGGTGGATCAGATCTAACAGGGACATATCTGATGAAGATTGTTCCCTTGTGCCTCACATAGGCTGCGCTGGAAGGAATTGATGGAGCAAACTGAGGGCTGTGGGATTTAAGTTTTTGGAAAAGCACTTAATGCTGCTGCTTGTAACCTGTACATTAGCAAGAGCTTTTTCTCCCTGGATTTCACTCCTCTGAACTTGGTATGGGGATAGTTGGACAGGCAAGTTGAGTGGATGTCCCACCAGGTAAACCTTTCTGTTGCTGGATATCAGATCCAATGTTTGTTTGTTTTGTGGTTTGATGTTTGGATTTTTTGTTTGTTTGCTGTTCTTGGAAGTATAAGGAAGGGAAAAATCCTGGTGGTGCTAATGATAAATGTGAAACTCCAGTGACTTCTCCAGGGCCTGAATATCAGCCTTGCTCCATTACTTTGAGGCCCTGAAACATTACTGCTTGAAGAGGAAAATGCCCAGTCTTTTATGAGTTAATCAGTCATTAAGCTTTGTTAATACTGACCCTAACTCCTCTGTAGAATTAACGTAAAGATCTACTTTTCTTTTCCTAGGACAAGAAGCTGATAAAAGCATTGTTTGATGTGTTGGCTCATCCACAGAACTACTTCAAGTACACAGCCCAGGAGTCGAGAGAGATGTTCCCGAGATCCTTCATCCGGCTGCTGCGCTCTAAAGTTTCCAGATTTCTGAGGCCTTACAAATAGTTGGCACAGTACTTAGAACACTAACCAGCCCTGGGCATGCACAAAGGGGTTGTGGTAGGTGGGGCTGCTTTCTGTGTTTTACACACTGGCAAAGAACCTCCAGGGAAGCTCGCCAGCTCCATTCTTGGCAGAGTTTGGCTTTCTCAGCTCATATAAATGTTTCGGTGAACAGGATTTTGATACCTTTCCAGATAACCTTTTGGGTACCAAGGATGCTTCATGAGTCTCTGGATTGGAGACTGCCCATAATTTCTGTAACTGAGTGGTGCCATGCAGAAAGAACTCTGCCCTGTTGCTTCATCATCTAAAAGCTAACGTGGACAGAGAGGCTAAGTATTGTGGCATGGGGTGAACTCCAGACTGCCATTAATGCATGTTACCTCAACGCGGGTTCCTGTCTGGTCTTGCTGAAAGTGAGGACAAGATTGGCGTCTCCCTTAACTTTTGCTATGCAGAAAATTCTGAGCTAGGATTGAAACAGCTTTACTCCAAACCAGTGAGTCCAAGAATTGCACAAGGTGTAATTTTTCTCTGAACTATATGTTGTATGAGGCATACGGAGGAATGAGTAAAGGCTTGAATATTAGCTTGAATTCTCTGGATCTGCTTCACACTCTCTTCATGGTAACGACCTCTTGGTTTAGGTGGAGTGATACCAGAATAAACCCAGGGCACTACATTAAAGGAAAACACCCTGATCTCGTGGTCACTTCTGTTGGGGCTGGCTGCAAATGTTACAACAGAACAGGCTCTTTGCTGAATCCCAGTGCTCTCCCTCTGCACAGACCATGAAATACTGTCTTTTCCAAGTAGTATAAAATTCTGTCCTTTGAGCACCTGCAGTTGGAGACATAAGCCCCATTTTAAATGCAGGCTTTGCATAGATTATACTCCTGTACATCACTGTTTAAACCTGTATAAGGCTCTTAGATGAGCCTCAATCATCATATTCCTTATCTTGTCTGAGCACCTTGCAATGACCTTGTTTAATGGAGAAGGGCTGCTTTCCTTGTCTTGCTGGAGAGAAGTAGATACACAAAGACTCTCCAGGAGACCATGGCTGCAGAAGTCATCTATGGCAAAATGCTGTTCAAGATTGCCAATCTCTGTGTCATTTTCTTGAGGTTATGTTTCTTATGAAGGCTATTCTGAAAGGGCCTGTAGGGAGAACTTACTGCTCAAAATGTTTTCTCAATGCTTTTCTGTCCACATTACTGTCTTCTGGCTGAGCGAACTCTTTCCTTCTGGGCCTCCTTGACAGGAGACAGTCCTGCTTCTTTGGACATGAACTTAGGACCTCCATCTTCTGTTCAGTGCAGTGCCAAGTGGTGCAGTGGGTGCCAAACTTCCACTGTGTGCCACTTAGGAAAGGTACTAAAATTTCACGGCATATCTGGGGCAAATACTCCCTTCCCTAGGGTGTGGAGTACAATCACCTTGGGTTTTGTTGCACTGGGATATGGTGTTTGACTGTTCTATGTGAGTAATACTACGTCCACAGTGTGACAGATGAAACCCTTATCAAGACCTACAGTCTGAATATCTATTAGGAACAAAAAAAAAATACTACCAGGTGCAGCCTTGCTGAACTGTTATGCCATGGCAGCCCTGTTCTGTGGCGTGTAAGGCAGTGCAGCCTGCCATGTGGTAAGGACACATCTTGGTTATGGTGTGATGGGAAGGTACCTTAGACCACAGCTGGGGAGCAGAGCCTCTCAGGATGGGGGTGGTGAGATACTGTGTTCCTCTTGCTAGTGCCCCGAAAGAATTGCCATGGTGCGGGTGGAGGAAGGAAATGATTTTGTGTTGCTGCCAGGAGGGACAGCTGTGTCCTAGCTGGCTGCACTGGGGCTCCTACTCTAGCTCAAGAGTTGCTTGTGGGTTTTTGTGACAGGGTGGTTCCATTCTGGGAACAAGGCTGCCAGGTCTGCAGCAAAGGGGAGCAGTCTTGGAGGGGAAAAGTGAGGCAGGCAGATTAGCAGAACAAGGGGGAAAGAACCCAGATCCTTGTGCATTCCTGGCTGTGTGCTTCAGCCCAAACAGGGTCCCTGCTGCCTTAGTGGAGAGGGAGGACAGGGGTTATCTGGAAAGAAAATATGAGGCAATGTGATTGGTGAGACGAATGGTTAAGGGATGCTAAAACAAGAGGAAGAGTGGTGAGAAAGGCTTGCTAAATTTGTGGCGAAGTGTACTGTTGTGGTGAGGTCCCAGGAAGGTATTTCAAGATAGTTTCCCTCGGGCTGCACAGCCCCTACCTCATTATTGTTAGTGGCTTCCCACACCAGATGTGGTGGGCCAGTGAGTTGCAGTGACCTACCAACCATCTCCATGTGTCAGTGGAATGCTTTGAGATGGCTGAGATGCTGCCATTCTGCTCGAAGTACATGGATTAGAAGCCTGATGGTGGAGCACTGGAAGAAGAAGGCCATGGTGTGCCAGCTTCTGGGCCAAGCCCAGCAGAGTGGCTTTGCTGTGGTCCGTGTGTTCCCTTTCCAAGGGCAGTAAGCCAATTCGTGCTGTATTCCCTCCCAGGAAGGCCACAGACCTTCACGTTTGTGTTGCTGAGTGACACAAATCACAGTGATTGCTTTTAATGAAGGCTCAAAAAACAAAAGCTGTGGAACATCCAAATATTTGTAGTTGGTGAAATTGGGTTTTCGTCCTCTGTGCATGAATTACTGACTTGAACTCTGAGATCATTGCCCTGCACCTCATCTATGATTCTGCATTCCAGCTCTGCACAGCTGCTCTGGGACCAGTGTCTCGCCTTCGATCTGTCCAGTGGATCTCAGCTCTGCTCCTCTGTTGCCCTCGTGTGCACAGGCCATTTTCACTCTTCTGTGGAAGGAGAGGAGTGTACCAGCGTGGTGTATGGTCCAGGGCTGAGGAGAAGTGCCCTTTCTTGAAGAAGAATTGTTTTTGCTTCACAGCCCTGCTCATGTTCTACATAAAAAGTAAATGACTCCAAAGCACTTCTGTTGCCCCTGATCTAATGGTATGAATCGAAGTTTCCTCTTTTCCTGTAGATCTTGTGTGTGCAGTAGAAGTGGAGAGGGAGTGCATTCTGAAATACTGGGAGAAGTAAAAACTGCTGCAGAATGTTGTAACACTTGGCACTGTTACCTTCATCGCGCCGGTAGTGGCTCTGTAGAAATTTTAATTTCTACTTTGTGGTTATAGACTGATGTTACATTTTTGTCAACAAGGGATCAAAAAATGTTTTAACTTTATCTAATGGGATTTAACTTTGGAAATTTAGCATTAACTGGATGACTGGCGTCAACTATGTGAGATGAACATAAGGTTCTTTTTCATGGATGTATGCTAGTGTAAAATGTTTCAGACTGTTGTTCTTGATAAGAGAAATAAACCAGTGAACTTTTAGTTGCATGACAACTTGGGATAATAATTTGTCTTTGGTGTGCTGAATGACAGTTCTATGACAAAACTGATGGTTGTGTAGCAAGCTATCACATGTCAGATAGGCTGTCCCGGGAGCATCTGCTAACCGTAGCATTCAGTTTCATGCAATACATTATCAGCCTGAATTGGTACCCATAAAGATGCAACTCTTCATATACTGAGTGGTGCACATATTTCTGGTTAGTACAATACCAGAATTATCCTGGTATTAATTCTAATAATTGTGCTAAAAATGTCTCTTATATGGTGAGCTGGACTCAGCTGACCTGTTTTAACCAGCTATATGAAGACTGAATAAACTACTTAAAGTAAGTCCAAAGTATTTTATTACTTTGTAGATTAATCTGATTTTTTTTTTTTGTAATTTAAAAAAGCCAAATGATCAAACCCCCTTGTGTAAAAGAAAACAAGGTGAAAACCTGTGCTAAGACACAAGTTCCCAGAACATTTTTAAGATCACGCTGCTGTTTCATCAGAGCTTTTTATTAAATCCATCAACTAATTTCTTAGAATTAAAAACCAGAATTCAACCATTGGAAATGACAAATTAGTTCATCTATAACAATGTTTAATTCTGGTTTTCTTCTTCTTTTTTTTTTTAATGTTGTGATAAAATTATTAGTTGTAATCTATCAAACTTGTATAAAATAATCCCCATATCTTCTCCTTAATTTATTTTTTTGTTTGACCCTTAGCTTCCTTTCATCTTCCTTTCAGTAGCAAGCACCAATTTGTATTAAATGAATGTACCCATTTGGGTTCATCTGGTGCAGTTTCGGAAGGTATAATTCAGCTGTTAGCTGTAGAAAGCTGACAGTTCTGTACGGAAAAGACAGCAAAGTAAGTGAGAGGAACAGGGAAGGCTGGCTGCAGGCTAATCACAGCAGGGAACTGTTATTCTTCCTGATATTGTGCATGCTGCCACCAACTAGACTGCAGTGATGGACGTGAGTACTCAGTTGACATTGACATTCCCTCTCCTGGAGGCTGTCTTGTGAGCTTGCAAATTCTGACTTGGAAACTTTGGGTGTTTACATAACAGAAATAAGTAATAGCAGAATGTAGAGAACAAGACAGGAAGCTTATTTAAATCCAAGGAATCCAAAGAGGTCTGATGCAGGTAAGCAAGAAGGAATGGTATTATGATAATCCTTGGGAACAGAGTGCAAGGATAGTGGCCTGCAAATATTTCTGAATTAAATGAACTTAAATGCAAATGCTTTTTTATTTATCAGGCATTTGGATGACACCCTGCAAATGCAATAGATGCTGAATGTCACAACTGAACTGTATATATACTTCCCATCTTCTCTTGAAGACTGCTCCATTCAAACTGTATGCATGGCTGCTACAGCAGACAAGTACCTAAAGAATCTGAGCCAAGTAGGTTTGTTTCTAGGCATCCCTAGTGCCAACCGCAACACATATTGCTACTGCTCCTTCCCTTTGAACAACCCTCTTGCTGATAGGCAGATTTTCACTCTCTGTTGTGGAGCTCTGCTGTCCACAGCTTATATGCTGCTGGTCCCTGCAGACCATGTGTGAGCAGTGATGCAAATGTAGCCCCTGTGGAGAACACGAGTTGGAATATTCAGGAGACAGATTCCATTCTCAGAAAGTAAGTTCATCTAGTTTCTCTCCAAGTCAATGCAAATTTTGTGTGCCTTTCTGCATGCTGCTCTCTTAAACAACTTTATTAAACCACTTTACTAAAACAAATGTTTTTCAAATAGATATTCTTCTGTTTAAATATGTTGTTTGTGCAGCTGTTGCTCTAATTAAAGAAATTTCGAAGAGTAACAAATCTTTTTGAAGTCCATAAAGTAAAGGCTGTTTAGTACAGAATGAAAAAAAAAAATCTATTAGAAAAGATGACCTCGAAGTCTTCCTTACTAAGTTTGTCACTGTGCTAGCACCAGGATCTACCTCCTGTCTTTGTGACCAGTTCTGTAGCTATGCATAGCCTGTTGCTGGTTGAAAGACCTGTTGCAAAACACCAACTCAACTGGCTTCTGGAGGGGCTGGCTGGTATAAAACCAACACCACAGTGACTTAGGGTAAAAGAGAGGATTATGACTTTTCAGGAGTTTGATGTGGAAATTAAAACACTCCAGAAAACAAGCAATTCACCATCTCTGTGTCCAGCAATCAAGCTTGTCTGTGGCACAACCCTACTTATTAATTTGGGTGGCCCCCAGCTCGCTGTTACTGATGTAGTGCTGATGTGAGGGGGCTCTGTGGAAAAGCTGAGAGGTACCCATTATTAAAACAGGACTGAAAAAAAGTGCTCGGGGGCTTGTCTTGCTTACACAGCATAACTATTGCGCCCCGGCTCCTGTAGGTGCTAATTCTCTCAGCAAACTTACAAAAATAAAACCCTGAAAAGGCTCATCCATGCTGAGAACAGCAACTGCATTCACTGGATGTCGGAACCTTAGCTCTAGGAGCTGAATGCTTCACACTGCAGGCATTGCTGTCTTCCTCGGCTGGTCCAGAGAGTCCCTCAGCCAGTGCCTGTGGCATGAGGTGGCACAGCAGCGCTGAAAGAAGCACATTGCAAATACCTGTCCCAACTCTGTACAGGACACATCTCCAACTTGACCTTATTTGCTCTCGGAGTGGATAAGAGAGGCCCATAGCTCTCTGTCCCGGCAGAACGTGTTTCCACAGGCAGTAAGGGAGAAGTCAGATCTGATGGTCTGGCTTTAGGGATGCTGAGAACACATGCTAGAGCCTTGCCCTTCCCTCACATATCTCTCAGAGTCCATTCTTGCCTGGCATTTTGTGAAGGGGCTCAAATAAAGCGATTTTTGAGGATCTGGAGAGCTGTGATAATGAGGATTAGGTTGTGATGGCTTACGTGAGACTGCATTTCCTGAACATGTTGGCAGAGCACAGCTCCCTGTGCCCCTGCCCTGTTTGTGCTGGTTGTGCCACGGGGCTCCAGGCTGTGCCAAGGCAGCAGGTACCATCGACAAGGCTCCCCACGAGAGGGCAGCAGGTGGAAATCAGAAAAATGCACGCTGCCAAACGCCGAGAGGCTTTGGATTAGGTCTTCTGTAGCAGGTGGCTAAGACAAGGAATCTGCTGAGAACTGGGGCTTGGTTAACACAGCAGCTCATGGTGTGCTGCTGTCCTCTTGCACAGACGTGTGAACGTACATGAGGAAAAGCTTCTTGCTGTCTTGGGTGGCTACAGCTGCTGTCCTGGTTATCTGAAGGAGTAGTGTTCTGCTCCACTGGCAACTTGCTGCAGTGCACAAGCACCAAGGAGTGAAATGTTCTGGGTAGCTGTAACAGGAGCTCCAAACAGCTTTTCTGAGGCCATTGGCACCAGTAGCCAAAATACACAATTCAGGTTTCCTTTATTTAGCAGCTCTTGGTCTCAGCCCCTGCCTCCAATCAACCTTCTGTGAAGAGGGAGTGATTTTGTACATGACATTAAAGTTGGCGTTTCCCTATTTTTACAGGTGCAGATGTGGAGCCTAGGAAGCCCTGTGCTGCTGGACCATGTATTGCTATTCAGATTGCAGTGGGAGAACATCCTCTTCTACACTGGATTCTGACCAGCAGTCAAAACCATTCCACCTTCTTTTCCAGGTTACTGGTGAAGAAATGTGCAAATTGCCAAGTCATTGCTTTCCAGGCAGATTAAACCTCAGAGTAAGGTGGAGGAACAGTTATTTCTGAGAGCAGGGAGTGAATCTGGTCCTCTGCCTGATGCCATCCCTCCCGTGATTCAGTTCTCACAGGTGTCAATAATATATTCTGAACATTTGTCTTTGAAAATAAAATTGTGTATAATCAACTATTCATTTTCCCTGTCGTTTCAGGGGGAGCTGCTCAGCTCAGTGACAACTTGACCCTATCAGTGACTGGACAGATGATCTTGTGGTCCGTTCTACCCACGACAGAGCAGAAACACCTCCAAGTGTTCAGGTAATCAATAGCACTGTGTGTCTCACCATTCATATCCCTAGTGCCCATGCTCTTGCTTTCTTGGGGCAGCTGCCTTCATTTTCAGACATACTGTGAGTTAAAGTATCTCTCAGTTGACCAGACTTGAAGGTGGAGATATTTAACTAAACCACAACATGGCAAACACAACCTCTGTGTTAGGAGAGTTACATTGAAGTACTGTTGATGATTCTGTGCCTTAGCAAACATTAGCACTGAGTATCCAGTAATGTGTCTCACTAAATCTTGCCTGTTACGAGCTGCTGCAGTTTTGCATGTGCTGTGAGGAGGGGCATACAATGGTAGCTCACTTACACTTGCAGCACTCTAGAGTCTTGGAGTTTTGGCTTCATAAACTGAATGTAAGAGCTCCACAGAGGTGCGAGATCCTGTGTTTGACTAACACCGTGGTGACCTCTCTAATGTTGGCATAAATCATATTTTTATCTTAAATGGATACTGTGAAATGTCTTAGCCTCAACTTTTTATTGATGTTAAAGTTCCAAAATAAAGCTGTAAAGATACATTTGGATTTTAATAATAATAATAACAGCAACAATAATAATAATTATCTAAAGCATAGAAATCCCGAGTCCATCCAATATTGGTAGATTTGTAAACCAGAGCAATTTCCAGGCTTGCTAAAGAACCTATACAAAACAACCTACACTCTCTTCTTTTTCTCTGCAGGACCACCACCCTAACCCACACTCACTCTCTTCCTTTCCTCTGCAGGAGGGGTGCAAAGCTGTCTTGGATCTGAGCTCCATAAGAAGGTAGAAACATGTCAAACGAAATCTCTTTATGAATACTTCTCTAACTGGTAGAGGCAAACGAGGTTCACAGTCAATCTGTTAAAAAAAAGTATAGTAGGAATGTTGTCCCTTGGTGAATCCCAGACTGGCACAAGCTGAACTAGGCACCTGTTTCTCAGAGCTGGGAAATTCCAGTTCTGTTCAGCTTGCTTACTTTGTCATTGGAGATACTCTGTCACTTCTGTCGCCATCACCTGGTGAACCGAGCGTGGCATACAGGACCCATTCAAAAGGCAATAGCGTTTCAGAGCACACCTCTGCTAGTCCTGGTCCAGAAACAAAGTCATCATTTTTTTGCTAGGTTGTAATTTACGTTCTGAGATTTGTGTTCTCCAGGAGGTGAATTCCACAGCGCTTGCCTGAGGAGTGCCTTTGCAGCAGATTTATACTTGGGCAGAGGAGAAAGCGAGGAAAAAAGCAGAGAAAGTTTATAAAAGATTTGCAAATTGCTTTAAGGACTAAGAGTTCCCCCCTGTGGCAGGGAGCTTCCTGTGCTTCACTGTGCCTGGGTGTTTGGTGCTGCCTCCAAACTTGTCACCCAAGAAGAGGGTCTGGAGTCAGCTAAAGAGGGTCTGGAGTCAGCTAAAGAGGGTCAGGGGGCACCTAAAGAGGGGTCTGGTGGCAGCTAAAGAGGGGTCTGGGGGCAGCTAAAGAGGAGTCTGGGGGCAGCTAAAGGGGGTCTTCAGGCAGCTAAAGGAGGGGTCTGGTGGAACCTCAGGGG
>VWYK01072826.1:53145-116237 GCA_013399775.1 Semnornis frantzii | reverse complement strand
CTAAAGAGGGTCTGGGGCCACCTAAAAGGGTCTGGGGGCACCCAAAGAGGGTCTGGGGGCACCTAAAGAGGATCTGTAGGAAGTTAAAAGGGGTCTGGGGGCACATAAAGAGGGTCTGGGGGCAACTAAAGGGGGTCTGGGGGCATTTAAAGAGGGTCTGGATGCAGCTAAAGAGGGTCTGGGGGCGACTAAAGGGGGTCCGAAGGCAGCTAAAGAGGGGTCTGGGGGCACCTAAATGGGATCTCAAGACAGCTAAAGAGGGTCTGGGGGCTTCTGCTGTATAAGCTGTCGTACTTTTCTTACTTTATTCTTGCTCAGAATTTCTTTGTTTACTCTCCAGTTTGAGTTTCAACAATGAATTGGGTCCTGTCACTGTGAAGTGAGGGCAGAGTACTGAGTCTGTGGCCTCGGTCACTTCCACAGCACATCTTTTATGCTAGAACTAGGGTGCATTTCACATTGATGAAGGTTTGGGGCTGTAGGGAAGAGAACCCTGGACGTAATCACCTTGGCTGACAGGAAGCAAGGTGTTTTTCACAGTGGAAATCTAGTTATTGCAGTCTTCCACTGACTCTCGGAGGAACCAGAACATCCCAGCCACGCTGCTTGTTTGTAAATGCGATCTCTTTCATTGTAGAACTCATCTAGAAGCCTTCGTCCCCTGGCTGCCCTCTAGGAACCTTCAGAGAGAGCCCCGTGCCTTTCAGGGACCATCAGTGGGCTCTCTTCTTAGCAGTTCCTGCTGGACGGCCATGGGACCCGATGTGAAGAAGAGCAGCGCCCTCTTCCTCCTGCCCTTCAGCTCTGAGGAACCTGCAGCAGCAGCATTCCTACATGCCTGTCGCTACCGCTCCTTGCTCTCTGGGTGTCAGGCTGGTGGAAAGTTAGAAAAGGAGCGAGAAAATTGTGTTTGTGTAGTGTGAAATGGCTCACACTGGTTTTGCTTAACAAGATCCCTCCTATATATTTAATGACCTGGCTATAAAATTTACGGCATGGAATGCCCCTGCAGCAGAGGAAACCTTCAGCACACAAGCTGCCTTTTGCAGGTCAGGAGGGGAAGTGAAATCCCCTGCGGTTTGGGAATCTGAATAATGTAGTTGTGGTTGGCACTTTGAATATATGTGTAGCTTACTTAAAAATAAATATTAGTAGTTCAGCTCTAGAATATATGTGGGAGGGTGAGAACTAACATGCATTACTGTTTCATAAAATTAATGATTTTGTAAATTTTTGTACTGGAATAATCTTATTATTGGACAAAATAACCAGAGGTTGCTATGGATGCATACTAGGGAGCAGGATGCACACCTGCTCTCTGTTCATTGTTCCCTACCCACTTGCCCAGATGAAGTTCCTGAAGAATGCTATGCATTTTGGGAGAGAAAATGTACCACTCTGTCCATCCTTCTGAGTTTTCTGGGACATCTCTACCTCTCTTTGGCCACTAACAGATCACCTCCTTTTAAGGAAAGGTGAGAACTCAAAGAAAAGAAAAAAAAAAAAAAGAAAAAGGACTGACCCACTTTATGCTTCGCTTGCTGCTTCCCTTCCCATCCAGAGAAGAGGCAAAATGGGAGTGCGAACAAATCTCTGCCACTCTTCTTTCCTTGGGTTGATTAAGCTGCAGGCATGATCAGGTACTAAACAGTATAAACAGTGTTTAGCTCAGTTTACATCATGTGTAAAGTAAATTGCATTTACAGGCAGAACCTGGGTCACTTCATCTTCCATGTGAGGTGGCTGATAAGCTCCTGAGCACTGCATGTCCTCTCCCTTCCCTCCATCGGCACCTGAGGTGCTGCTCTGTGCCACCTGCCTGTCCCCAGCTGTGCAGGCAAAGCCCAGGTCAGAGAGGCCTGGGAGAGCAGTATTTCCCCGTTGTTCTCTTTGCAGTGGGTTTGGAAGCAGCACAAAAGCACTCCTGTCCTCAGCTTTGCTGGGCCAACAGATGCCCTGAGTGCCAGCCATCTGCTTTGGGTCTCTAGCACGTGCTGTCCCCAGCATGTGCCAGCTGTCCATGCTGGCAGCAGTAGGCATCTCAGCTTTCTAGCAGAGCCAACCCGTCCTGGAGGGGTTTTCTCCATCACAGCCTTGTGAAGCCTCCTTTTGACGCTAGCTTAGATGTAGTACTGTGCAGCAAACACACGTGCTGCTCTGGGGTCAGGAGGGAGCAAGAAAGATGCTTTTGTCCCTCAGGGCTTGTCTTGAGCAGGGGGCAATGGTGATGCACTGACCCATCTACAGTGAGCAGATGAGATTTTTGTGAAGTGTGCACCAATTTTAGACATACTACATGGGGTGGAAGGGGCAGAAAATTCCCTGGCTAACCTGTCACAGGCAAATGACCAACTAGGAAGCTAAGCACTGAGTTTGAAATACACAAATGGAGCCCCTGACTCAGTGTGAATCCTGAGTCATTTGAGCAGATGATTTACTGCTCCTCCCACTTTTCCCTTTCCCGGGATTAAAAATCAAGAGGGGAATTAGAGCCTTTGTCTCATTTATTACTCTTGAGCACTGGGCAGATTTTATTCTGATCTGCTGGCAGAAGGTGCATTAATAATGCACAGCAGAAGTGAAATTGCAGGGCTCAGACAAAATGCTTATTTGCTGAAATAAAGCACAGGCTGCAGTTTGGGAGCTGTGGTGTGAGGGGGGTCTTTTCATGTTCCACTTGCTTTTTGCAGCTTTACTTTTCTTGCCATAAGCAAGAGCTGTGTGGGCATTTGCCAGTGTGCCAGGCAGTGTGCTGCTCCTCACGGAGGTTTCATGTGGAAAAGCTGTCTCCTGGTTTCAGTGGCAGTCCTGCTTTCTTTTGTGCCTCCTTGCCTTTGGGAGAGTGCAAATGTAGTCACACATCTTTATTTAATCAGCTGAATAAGTGCCAAATAGCTCCCAAGGTGAAAAATAAGATGCTTTTATCCTTCTGGGCATGTCTGCCTGTAGTGGAACAACGGTCCTGTCGTGTAATGAGCAGAGTCAGTGCAGAGAGAAAAAAAAATTATACCCCACTCCAGAGCAGCCCTGTTATCCTTCTGCATACTGACGTGTTCACCCGGCTAGGGCTGGCTCATGCCTAACAGCCTTTATGCCAGGCTGTGAAACGTTGGGGGTTGGATTTCATCCTACTCCGCATCTCGTTTTTTCCCCACCTCTCTCCTAGGTCACATGAGGAGGGGCTGAACGTACACAGCCCAGTCATGGCTATAGAGCTCAGATGTGTGTTTACAGAGTACTGCTGCTTTGGTGTCACAGCAGCAACTGGCATCAGCCCTGCTCAGTGTCGGCACCGTCCCCGCGTGAGAAGCGGAACTGTGTGGTGCCAGTACTGCGGGCATGGCTGTTTGTCACACGCCCAGCGCAGAGGGGCTGCCAGCAGCCCTCAGTGCCCTCATGTCAGTGAAGGTTTATGTTTAAAATGTGCCAAGATAAAGAAATAGATGCCTGGTTCTGTGCTGCTGGGGCTGGCCCCATGGCACAGGCCAAGGTCAGCGGATGGCTGCTGGGAGCTGGATCCTGCCTGGTTCCTTCCCTGCTCAGGGGAGGGAAGCAGGAGAAGCTGCGGTGTTGTGGTTTAACGTGACTCTGCCTGCTTGGTCTTCTTATTGCTTTCATGTTGGCTGTATTTTCTGATTTATCTCAGTTGCTGTCAGAGGAATGTCTTTCTCTCTCTCTGCTTTCAGTGGAATCCCTCTTTTTTCTCTCTCACTTTGTGCCTATTTTCAAAGTACTTTCCCCTAGCCTCCCCTTTTGCTTTCCTGCCAGAGACAGGAGTGTTTTCAGTGTGAGACCAAGCCATATTGGGGGGGGGGCGGCAGGTAAGTGGGGTCAGAAGTGCTGTGGAAGTCAGGCTTGGCATAAATCCTGGGCTAAGCTCTGCCTTTCTTGTGTTTCAAAGGTCTCCGTCAGTTTAATAAGGACCAAACCCGTGTGGGCATTTCTGGATTCCTACAGCCTGTCTGAGGTAGAGCTGTCTTTAATCCTGCACCTGTGCTTTGCAACAAATCTCTTGGAAAGCAGAAGGTTCAGGTGGGTGCCTGCTGCCCCAGCTGTGCTGCTGGGAGTGTTTGGGCCCTTCCAGGGGAAAAACAAAATAATGAAAAAAGTGGTGTGGTGGTTTTTTTTTTGTTTTTTTTTTTTTAATTCTTGTGAGAGCTTAAAAACTCTCTGTTGTAGTGAAAGAAACCCATGTCTCCTGTGAGTCCTGTTAAGAAAATCCCCTTCCCTAACTACCAGTCAATCTTTCTAGCATGAAGGCTAATTAAGTTTACTAGTGTATTTTAGTTCACACCACACAATGTAATGTAAAGAGGTAGCAGAATTTTACTGGAGACTTTGATATTACTTGTGCCTAAGTAAAACAAGCTAAGGGACAGCCCAGCCCTAGAAATAAGGACTTTGCTTCCTGGAAACATAGAGCTGCAGGTGAAAGATAAAGGATACCCTTGGACAAACAAGATAGCACCATCATGCTCACCTTCTAAAGTGTCTCTGAAACCTTTGTCTCAGCATTGTCTGGCATCAGAGATAAGTAACTGTATCAAGAGCGACTCCAGCAACATCTGGATCAATAGACAAGCACCAAGACTGCTGTGAAACTAAAGCTGCTTTACAAAGCTTTGCTTTGATTAGTAATCAGTAGCATGGGTGCTAGTGAGTAGTTGAGTTGCATTGTACCTGAACGTTTGACAGCTGTAGGAACCCTGTGTAACCACATTTGGGGTGCCCTACTTTGACTAGGATGATTTTTGTCACAGTTCTCACCCTTCCTGGGGATTTGAGTAGAGAGTGATGATGCAGACTGGTGCCTACAATGTTTTCTTTAGTGAGGCCAACGGCATCTAGAGCTGTCCTCAGATAAAAGGTAGCAACCTCAGCGTGGCCAGCTGCATGGCCCATATGGGGCTGAAGGGACAGCAGCATCCAGGATCATATGGGTGCTGAGCTGCCATCACCTGCCGTGACACTTCAGACTCCCTGTCCATGCCAAAACCTCTCTGCCTGCAGAGGGTGGCCGGGAGGTGCTCTGATTCCTGGGGCTGTTTGCATCTCTAAAACCCCCCCAGTATCCTCAGGGGCAAAAAAAAAAAGAACACCAGAGCACTGGTGCTTTGGCACTCTTTCCTGCCCATGGGACTTCTATGGGGGGCTTTGACAGCCGTTGGATGCCTGCGACTAATCTTGCTTTCTGGTGAAGCAGCGAGGGTGAACAGCACAGATTTATTCCGTTTGAGCCGGCGCTCCCCCGCCGCTGTTTGTGCAACGTATCGCCAAGTGCCCAGCCTCCTCGGCTCGGCGGCGCCGGCTGGGGTACCTGCCGCTCTCCTAACGTCACCAGGCTCCGTTATAAAGCTCAGGAGAGAGAGAGAGCATCTCCCTGGCCCCGTCGCTTCCACAGGCACATCTTCAAGAAGTGAGCCGTGGGAAGATGTTTTATTCGGGTGTCCTGACACAGCCGAGTAGAAAAGAAGTGGAGATCAGGGAAGCGGCATCCCTCCGTCAGCAGAGGAGGATGAAGCAGGCAGTTCAGTTTATTCACAAGGATTCTGCAGATCTCCTCCCTCTGGATGGGCTGAAGAAGCTGGGGACTTCAAAAGATACTGTAAGGCTTTATTGTGTTTACTGGAGGAGACTTAAGAAGCTGGTAGGGCAGTATCTTTGTGTGTGTGTGTGTGTGTGCGTTTGTGTGCTGTTTTTCTGTTAGGAGGAAAGGTTGACTGCTCCTGGAGATAGATTTCAAAAACTGAGTCATTTGCACGTAAAAGACAGCAAGTAGATAAATTGTGCTGGGCTGCTTTTTGCTGGTAGGTGCTTTCTGATGTCTGGCACTCAGATCTAAAAACTGGGTTTTTTGTTATTTTTAAAAAATAATTATTTATTTATTTTTAATATACATGAAAACAGGGTGCTGTTTTCAGTACAAAAATCCTTTCTGAGTCAAAAGTAAAGCAAAATGGCTTCATGTAACACATCTAAACACATGTGTTTGCCTGTGATGCATGTATGTGCACAGCAGGCTTCATAGGAGATTCTATAAAGTGCAGCTACTAGAACTTCAAAACACAGAACTGCCAAAGGTTACACTTTGATAGAGGCTTGTGCAGTTAGGGGGTTTCTTAGTGAGGAGATGTAATTCTAGGGTTTCAATATTTACATATGCAATGATCCATGTGATCTCGTAGCTCACATACAATATTCTGCTTCATGTTCAGTGGCTGGAGAACATTTCTATGGACTGATGTGCACAAATGTTTGATCTTTCTCTAATGGAAAATGATGCTGAAATACAAAATAAAGTTCTCATGCAAGGAGCAAAATCTAGGAAGTATATCCTACCAAGGAAAGCTCATCTTTACATTTTTTTGCCCAATTGTGTCAAAATTCTTGCACATTGCACATGCAGAGTTTGCCTTTTCTGAGGCTTGGTACAGGTTTATTGATAAAAGTGGATCTTGGTCTTTTCAGTGGGATAGTTGAGTTCTGTCACAGCCTTCATATTCAGCTAGTCTGGGTTTGGCTCTGACTAGCTGAAATGAGTGCAGTGAGTTGGCTGTTCTCTGCAGTGTGCCTGGAAATGGTGTTTTTGATATCTCAAAGATTTTGCAGTTATAGGGAGTGGAGCCTCTCCCAGGGAAAGGTTTGGAAGTAGCTCCTCTGGTCACCACTGAACAGGAGTTCCCTAACAGAGAGCTACGAAGTGCCTTTCAGAGCATGATGTGGTAATTACCATTATCCACAGGGTCTAAACAACATGTCATGGCTCAGCGAGCCACAGCATGTGGGGCTGAGACCCCTATGACAGGGCAGTCTGCTCTGGCCAAGTGAGAAAGGCAACAGGTAGCAGGAGCCAGGGGCACTGAGTACTGAAGTCCTTGTCCTTGCAGCAGGTTTGACACCAGCACCAAGGGCAAAGAGCATGCAGGGGTGCAAGAGATAAGGGAGCATCTCATGTCCCCTGTAACTGGGCTGAGAGGAGCTCCGCTGGTGTGTTAAAACTCTTCTACTGTCTAGGTACAGAGGAGAGGGCAAACCTTCTGAGATGGGTTTGGAGAGGGGAGGAGCCGGAATCTTTCCTGACTTGCATCTCCACCTGAGTGAAACTGTTGTTGATAGGTCTTGTTATCCCCAGATATTGAAGCCAGAATAGTGGGAAACAGGCCAGAGAGATGGATACTGCAGGCTGCAGTGATGCACTTGCTTATAAATGAGATAGGAACAGAACTGGACTGAATTATTTGTGGTTTTAACAGACAGCAGTAAATAGGTTCAACAAGAGCTGGTATTTCCACTGACTTATTTTAGGTTTCCGCTGTGACTTGTTTAAGGGGTTATAGTTTTTTGCAAAGAGTGAAGGATGGAAAATCCAGGTGCATGGGTTTGTGTTGTGCTGAATGGTGCTAGGAAATAGCTATTTCTTTGCATTTACATGATAGTATGTAGCATTTAATTTTTTAAGTAACACTTCTGACAGTTCTGCGCAATGCCTAACATCACAGTGCCAGGTAATCTGGGTTACTTCAAACACCAGTCCTGGCTGTGTGGCTAGCCCACTCCGGAGGGAGAACAGAGCTACCTTTCCTATCTCTATCACAGAGAGGTTTTCCTCCTCTGCCTCCTTCCCAGACATGGTCTGCTTGCAATGTTCCAGTAAAATGTGCATTTGGAAGTGTCCCTGGGCACATTATCTGCTTATCAAGCACATATCCATCATTGAGTCATCTCTGTGACTAACTTCCTTCACTCTGTTGCACACAGGTCATGGGAAATGCAAGTTAAAGCAAACTAATTAATAGCCTGAGACAGGATGGGGCTGCAGGGAACCTTTTCAGCCCACTCTTGCTAGATTATTTCTGTATTGAAGTACAATGTAAGCAACATTTATCCCCTCAAAGGCAGGGTTCACTGCAGCTTTCAGAAGAGCAAGCATCAACAAAAGAGAGTCTTGTTTGTGGTAGTACCTTGTGTTGGCTGAGTTTAACTTTTTTTTTCCTTTTGGTGATGGATCTCACATAGGATTTGTAAACTCAGGGCCTGAGAGAAAAACATGTATGTAGCTGGTTAATGATCCACAGCAGAGCTTACAGTGAAAAATCTAGGTTTTAATCAAGAGTAGATGGCAGTTAAAATAGCAATAGTAAGTGTGCTGGTGACTTGTTCTTCTCCAGCCTTCTCTTCAAAGATATTTAGCAACGTGATTGAGGCTGGGCAGATCCAAAGAGCACTCAGACTGCCCTAGATGATGCCATTCAGATTTTTTTGTTGGCCCTGGCTAAGCTGGGCTGATAACAACAGTGTGACAGCTGTCTTCTGGTCAGCTGGGAGCTGCACCGTTCTACTTCTCCAGTCCTTTATCTCCTCTTTATTTCTTTTAATTTTTTAAATTAATTTCTTTTTAATGCTGTGAAGAATTAGTCCTGCAGATGTGTGCCTGAGTTCAGGCAAACACAAAGGGTAAGAAGGATGTACTGTCCACTGTCAGCAAACCCTGGCTTGCACTTCTGCTCAGAAGGGGAGCCTTGGAGGTGATTTCAGTGCTGAGTATGCACTTGTGGTTTCTGCCTCACATAAGGGAGCTCTTGCTTCCAAACTGATTTGCTCATCCCTCATCAGAGGGCCCATTACCAAACTAGTGGAACCAGCCTTCCTGCCTTTCATCTGGTTAAGTAATATACTGCATTTTGCTGTTCATTGGGAAAGTGGTGGTCACCAGAGTAATGCTGGAGCATTGCAATGATTTTCTGCATGTGAAGATGACAGCACAATATTGTATCTGGTCTCTCCCCATTGCTGGGAGCGTGGCTATGCTACTGCCTTCATACAGGGCGTGCTGGTCAGATGTAGCAGCTGCAACTAAAATTGGTCATGAAGTTTTGTTTCAAGTCCCAGGCTGTATACAGAAGAGCAGTTAAAAGCAGGGGAAAAAGAAGATTCTGTGTCTCTGTCAGCACTGGTGGTTGGTTACATCTAACAATTCTCATCAACCAAGTCTAGTTGAAGGGCCCATGTTATGCCTACAGCAGCATCTGAGGCACTGACATGGTCACAATTATTCCAGGGTATGCCCAGCTGCATTAGCCTTTTGTGAGTGCTGCTATTTAACATACTATACAGGTTATTTGAAAGGTGCTGTGCAGGGAAGCAACCTGGCCAGCTTGGGGAACCATCCCCTGCGGTGTTCAAAGTGATCCTATCTCACTGAAATTCCCTTAAGATGATGAGGTTTAGTGGTTTAGATGTCTCGGCCGACACACAGGCATATTTAATAGGGATGCAAAAATTCAGGGCTAGACCAGTAAGAAGGTCTGTGGTGGACAAATTAAAACCAGAAGGAAAGGGCAGTAATGAGAGTGGAGACTAACCAGGCAGAGAAATGAGCAGATAATCAAGCAGAGTCGTTTCACCTCCAGCAGAGTATGAGCATCTCTCTGTGACTAACATTAAACATTAGAAGGCTTTTGGGAAAACAGTTGGAGGAGATTGTGAGAGGCAACATGTTTCTCACAGGGAACATGGGAATGACAGAGACAGCGAGGAGTTATGCATGGTTCAGGGTTTCTCAGGAGAATATCTACCTACCTCAAATGATCTGACCTCTTGCCTTCCTCTCCTCTCCCACTCATGGCATGGCACCCAGGACTGCTCCCATTTACTCACCCTTAGCAGCTAAGTACAAATGCAGAGGAAAGTGAGATGCAGAGCAGCTTTACACCAGATTCTGATCTAAAGACCAGACCAGGTCTGATGGTGGACACCATCTGTAGCTCTGTTCTCGTGGTTATGTCTCTTTCACTCACACCTGTAAGAACCAAAGCACAGACACCCTAAACAGCTTCTTAATTTCTGGGTTGATTCATGCAAAGAGCATTGCGACAGGTGGAAGCTGGGAAGGGTGTTTCTTGTGTTAGCAATGCCAGTGCTGTGTTCATTCAGTAGGTCCAGATGGCTTTTTCAGACTTAGGTGGTGCATGTAATTGGGAAGGTAATTTGTTACCTCTTCTTTTTTTCACACTGCTGCAGAATTCCTGATGTCCTTATCAACAGACAAAGACAATTGCAGCTGAAACACCAGTCTGGAAAAGCCTGACTTATTTTGATTCCTATATGAAAAAAAAAATCTTGAACTTGAGTTCAGAAAAAGAAAAACATCCCACCAAAATCTGTTTAATATTTCGAAAGGATTATTGCCATGCCAGTACAAAGTAGTTATCTCTACTTTAATTGAGAGCTGGCCAGAGAGCAAGCAGATGCAGGCTAGGAAGAGTACACGCCGGCCGGGAATCAGGAACAGTGAGACTTTAGGGCATCCCACCCACACGGCAGTGCTGGCCCACAGGCGCCACAAGCTGGCTGGCAGTGCAGGTCACTTGGTGGCTTTCCTCTGGCTTCACCCTGCCCTTCTGTGTGTTATTTCTTAAAGCAACCACATAACATCCTGCAGAAGCGCCTGATGGAGACAAACTTATCAAAACTGCGAAGCAGTCGAGGAAGCTGGGCTGCCAAGAGTGAGAGCTCAGCACAGACCAACAAGCTCAGTCAAACCCAACTGGGCAGCTCAGGGACAACAGAGGATGAGGAGGAGCTCATTGTGGTGAGCTGCCAGGTAACAGTCTCTCCCCAGCCTTATGGGGTTTTCTCCCCCAGTTTTATTTCTGACAGCCTCAGGCAGTGCTCTTGTTCTCCAGGTTTCTCTGTTAGGGCTGCACTCCAGCAGGGTTGTCACTGCTGTGGAGATGTTCTCTCCTTGCAGCTCAGGGCTGCTGTGGCACAGATCCCTGCCTGAGTATCACAGAGAAAACTAATCTGATTGATGTCTTCCCTTAGACATCAGGGCAGAGGGAGTAGCCAAGGCTGGGGCAGCATGCTGATGCATCGCAGAGTAATTATCCATGGTGAATCCCTGTGCTCACAACTTAATTAGTGTCAGTATTTTCTTTCTCCAAGAGTAATTTCACATTTCTACTCCTTACCCCTGTGCTCTTTTGTATTTCCTGCCCTCCAAAATATCTCCTCCTGCCTGAGGCTGGCCCTTCTGTTCTTTGTAGCAGCAAATACTGCTGTGAGTGGCTCAGGACTCAACACCACTTTGTTAGAAATGCAGCTCAAGAGCCAATTTTTGGGTGCCTGGGTTGGACAGGATGATACCCTATGGGTACTGGACACATGGTGGAGCAGGGACGGGCTAGCATGAGGAGATGTTGGCTTTTTGGTGGGGACTATGTGCAGAGTGAAGACCCTGGACACCCTGTGCTCCTCTTGCATTCCATGCATCACCTCCCTTCTCTGCTTGCTCTTGCAGTGTGTGGGGAAGGAGCTGAAGGCTGTGGTGGACACTGGCTCACAGCACAACTTCATGTCATCTGCCTGCCTGGACAAGCTAGGGTAAATATCCAGCTGCATTTCTGTTTGGTGGGAATTTGTGGCACCTGCTAAGCCCTTGGGCTTGGGTTTTGCTGGTGCCAGCCATGGCCAGTCTGGAAGGGACTGCTTTGGACTGTGCCCAGGAAGGGCCCTGAGCCTCCTCTTAAAACTAAATCCTGGTTCATACTTAGATTACCTTGCATGGATCTGGAATAGAACCCCCTTGTACCAACCTATTCAGTTCTGAGTAAATCCCTTCAGAGGGTTGTGTCACTCAGTGTCTTGTGTAATAACTAAACCAGCACCACCCCACAAACCTCACCCTCCATGCCCAACCTTCTCTGTCCCCCAGGCAGGCATGGAGCTTGGTCAGCCCGGCTCAGCCCTGCAGGTCCCTGCTAGACATGCTCCTGCTAGCCCCAGCATGGGTGTAGAGCAGCTCCATGGTTGTGTACATGCATGTGCTCAAATTGTGGTGTCAAGAAATTTCTCCTCGCTGAAGAGAAAGGAAATGTATTTATGCAGTATTAGAGAGCTGACTGCCAGCCATGTGCTCAAAACTCAGCCCATCTCAGCACTGCAGCCCAGGCAGGCAGCAGGCAGGGCTGCCTTGCAGGCAGCTCCCACAGCTCCTTTGCTGTTTGTGTCTGGAGAGAGAAGCTGAAACCAGAACCAAGTGGGTTAACTAGGGCTCGATGTCTGGCTTGCTCTGCTGTCGCTGTGGTAGGTCCTGTGCGACAGCAGGCACTGCTCCAGGATGTTTTACTTCAAAGCAGTCCAGCACGTGTGGCAGTGATAAAACACAGATTTTGTTTAAAGCCAGCCCTGGAAAGCAGCAGAGAAGAGGCATGCTGGGCCACCTGGCTTGGTTCCTGCCAGGGCAGGAGGGCCCCCACAGCTCAACAATAAAAAGCAGGGTGTCTGTGTGTGCCTGAGGCACAGGCTCAGTTCTTCCTCTCCTTAAAAATCTTCTTGTGTCTTGTCATGCTGCCGCTGGAGCTCTTCCCCTACCTCTGAGAAGAGCAATGGGCTTAGCTCACAGGCTGCCATGGCATGAGAAATACCCTGCAGAGGAGTGGCGGCAGCTGTTCTGGGAGCAGCTCTGGTCACTGCACGCTGCTGGGGACCTTTCACTTTCAAACCCATCTCCAAGATGTGTTACTGCATCGGTGGTTCTGCTCACATCACTGCAGTTCCCTGGCCAGCTTTCAGCAATGCATTCCCCATGCACTATTGATCCATCCTTGGGTCAGTCTCAGCTGTGATGAACCACTTCCCTGAAGGTAGCTTTACTCGGTCCCTGGCCCTGCAGCCTCTCTGCAGCCCTGGTCACATCTGGAAAAACTGCCCAAGTCAGTGGGTGCCAGAATGAGGAGGCATCTCCAGCTGTATCTTGGCTTTGTTTGAGTCCTGGCCCCAGCATTGCAGCCTATGACAACAAATGGTGGGGAACAAAGACCACACCAACGGCCACACAGATCCCTTGAGTGGCCATGGAAGTAGACTGCACCCAAAAATGCCACTCCAGTTTGCAGCCAGAGTAAAACCAGCTCAGGGCCAAGGAACTCATGAACAACTACTTGCTATGTCCACAGTGCTTTTGAAAGCCAGACCCGCAGAGGGGCTCCAGCCTCTGTTTGCTCCCTCTCCTGGTCCCTTTACCAGTGATTCATGTCAAGGGCAATCCCCACATTGGTCCTGGGGTCTCTGCCTCTGAGAGGGGCTGTTGCCTGCAAGGATAGATGGACAGACAGACACACACACTGCTGCAATGCAGCTCAGCAGAAAGCTGCCTTAAATAGTCGAAAAGCAACACAGCTTTTATCTGAGGGAGAGGTCGCTGCCTCGAACTGCCTCCTCACTGGATTCTTGTTCAGTTTAAAAGAGAAATCAAAGATAAATAATTAATCGGTATTGTCAGACTAGTTCATGGGGCTTAGATAAAAAAAAAACTATACCTGAAATAATCCTGACACCCTTTTTTTTTTCTGGGCCTTCTTTTATTTTTCTGTAATTGACCTGTCCCCATTCCCTCTGAACAAACTCAGCAGCAGCACCATGGGTTGGGTGTGCGGCCCCAGCTATGAGGCATGAGGCCACAGTGTCAGCGGCTCAGCTGGTGGGAGCTGGAGTGAGTTATCCCTTCCTTACAACCACGTGGCATTAGAGACAATTTTAGCTTCCCCAAGTCTGGAGGAAATGTAGAGGAAAAAGGATTACTCAGGTAAAACCCAAAATCCAGTAAGGAACTCTGGTTGAGGCAAGGGCTGACACAGCCCTGGGGCTGCGTCATGGGTCATGCTATGGTCTGTGGTGTGCAGCCTGCTGACTGTATGCAGAGCAGCACAGAGAACCTGCCAAGAAAGCAGCTTTCCAATAATGGCATGGAAACACAAGCAAGCTAACAGGACTTCAGGTGTAAGTACTCTCCAAACACTGTTTGGTCCTTGCTGGAGCAGCAGAATCATGACTGTTTCATGTCAGAAGTGTTTCCAATGCACAGGTTAAAGGAGCACCTTGGAGCGCTCCCTGGCGAACACGAGATGGTTTCACTGCCCTGCAAGGTGAAGGTGATTGGCCAGATCGAGTGTCTCACCCTCACGGTGGGAGCAGTCCCCGTGGAGTGCACTGTCCTCGTTGTGGGTGAGTGTGAGTGTGTCCTCTGGGCACGGACTGGGCTCTGCTCCCTCATACCCCCAGGGGAAAATGGAGCTTCAGAAACACATTAAAATCAAAACAGAAGTACTGCTGCCTTCTCCTCTCCCACCCTCCCCCAGCAGAAATCCATGTTTGGTCCTTCAGATGGAAGAAGGGTGTATTCAGGAGGATTTTGCTGGTACACTAGACATATGTTCTGCCATGACAATGGAGTGATTACTGTGTCCTCTTGAAAGCTCTTCTGACTGTCCTTGTTTCGTCATGTTACCCTCTGCAGTAACTCACAGAATAATAGGGGTTGGAAGGGACCTCTGGAGATCATCTAGTCCACCACCCCTTGGCAGAGCAGGTTCACCTAGAGCAGGTTGCACAGGATGGTGTCCGGAAGGGTTTTGAATGACTGCAGAGATGGAGACTACACCACCAATCTGGGCAACCCATTCCAGTGTTGCACCACCCTCAAAGTAAAGAAGATCCTCTTCACCTTTAGATGGAACTTCCTGTGTTTAAGTTTGTGCCATTACCTCTTGTCCTGCCACAGGACACCACTGAAAAAGAGTCTGGCTCCATCTTCTTGACACCCACCATTTAAATATTTATAAGCATTGACAAGATTCCCAGCTCAGTCTTCTCTAGGCTAAAAATCCCCAAGTCCCTCAGCCTTTTGTCATAAAAGAGATGTTTGGGTCACTTAATCATCTTTGTAGCCCTTTGCTGTACCTTCTCAAGCAGTTCCCTGTCTTTGAACCAGGGAGCCCAGAACTGTAACTCAGTCCCTTTATAAACAGCCATGAAGAAAGGATGAAGTCACTGACCAAAAGCATGGTAGAACATTTTGAATGTATAAATCTAAATGTTCCTATTTTTCAGAAGACAGTGAAAGACCCTTCTCCCTTGGGCTGCAGACACTGAAAGCTCTGAAGGTAGGAATTTTCCAACAGGGATTTTCCCCTTGCTGGGAGAGCTGGGGCCACTTCGAATTGCAGTTTTCCCTCTCAACTAAAGGCACTTGTTCTCTGCAGTGTGTCATAAACATGGAGAAGCACCATCTTGTTCTGGGGAAGATGGAGAGGGCAGAAATCCCATTTGTGGGCAGTGGCAGCGCTGCGGTGGAAGAGTGGTAAGCTGACTGGGGACGTGAGCTGCGTCTGCACTGCTAAACCTGATGGCAGTGTCACCAGCGAGGCTGTGCCAGAGCCCCTAGCCCCTCACTGCAGGCAAGCCCCTCACCGGCAACAACAGAAGTTGTTTACATCAGCTTATTGAGTTCTGCCTTAGGAAATGTACCGGTTAGAGGTCACTAGAAAGAGTCCTTGAGTGCTGCTTTTGAGAGTGGCCCCAAGCTAACCTTTTCCTGGAAAATATTTATGAAGCAAGGCAAATAAACCCACATGAATGTTTTGCTAAGTGCAGGACAGAGAGATCCTGCCTGCAGATAATGGTGCTGCCACTTCTCTCCCTGTTGCCTCATCTGCCTTCCTACCAAAAAGTCTGCTCCTCATGTCCCAGACTTTTTCAGCCTTATCTCCCTATAGAAAGGGATATCTGTGCAGTCCACCCTGATACCTCCTAAATGCACGTAGCTTGTGTCAGATGGCTCTGCAGGCAGGCAGCAGGCTGCCCCCCCTCCTTCCAGATACCATGCGAGGCTCCTCCTCTCTGAGCACTCTGAAAAGGAGACATCAGTGGTCCTGCCTCTGATTTCTGAAAACAGCAGACACTGGGTGCTTGAGAAGGGGGATTTGCATTGCAGGCCTCTCAGGCTTTGCAGGCAGCGCTTGTGGTTGCTCAGTGATGAGCAATGTGGCCATCTAAAAACCCTTTGCTCACTGCCTAAGAAAGCATCTGGCGAATGATGTAGGGCAGCACCTTCTTTAGCTGCTTCTCATGACCAGCCACAGTCATTGTGGACATCCTGCAACCCCGGTGCACCTCAAGACTGCTGGACTGGGCACCACTGAGCTCAAGGAGCCTGTGTGGAAGCAGTTGATGGTACATGAGGGATGTGTACACTAGTGCAGGGAGTCCAGACAGGAGCGCATGTGCCCTGTCATGTACCCGGGGCACCCACCCACTGTGTGCCTAGGACAGCCCCTGGCCACAGGTGCTGCCAGTGCAGGAGCCAGAGGAGCGCCTGGTGCAGCACTGTGGGGAGACCACGCTGCAGCACGACGCTATGGGAGGTTCTCCCTGTCTCCTTGGAAATCAAGATGCAAGGGCCATGATTCAGTTCTTCACCACCGCATTATTTCTTGGTACTGCACTGAAGGCCAAATTCTGTGGTTTGGTTCGTTGTGTTGGGTTTTTGGTTTTGGTTTTGGTTTTTTTGGTTTTTTTTTTAATTTTTTTTTTATTTTGGTTTTTTTTTCCCCTTGAAAAAAGCCTATTTTATTGGATATCTTTTTCTTTCTATTTCAGCAATTCAGAAGCATAAAGAGGAATTGAAACACTGTCTCCCTACAAGAGCTTGACATCAAAGAAATGCTGTGCAGCTGTTCCAGATGAAACAGCAGTGCCCTGCTTTGAAAACATTTATACTAGGCTACAGCTTGAGTAGAGCTAAATGGAATCCTGTTCAGTAGCCAGTAACTTAGAGGTATTGTCATGTTTAGCTATGGGTTTTGAGAAACAAATGTCTGCTTATTTTCTGGACTTTTCTATAGTGTCCTCTTTATTACAAACAGTTGGGAAAACCTTGTGAATTTCTTCCAATGAGAAAAATAATTTTTATAGTGGCCTCGAAAGATAAACTGTATTTAGCTGTAATTAGAAGCTATCAGAATGAAATTTTTATTAACGATTTTTCCAGGGGCTAAGCATTTATAATCACTTAATTGATATTGACACATCCAAATAGCCATTACCAGGAAGTTACAGTAGAATAACAATGCTAATACCACCTAGGAATTGTAGCTCATCCTGTTAGCATAGTATTGTTGCCATGTAATTAGGGATGCAACTGCTAGCTTGATGAGAGAGCAGTTACAGAATTACTAATGGATTATAGGCTTCTCTACAGTGCCATAGCAGTAGCACAGAAACAGGGTTTGGGAGGGTTCATGGGGTCATCTCCTGCAGCCCCCAACTCACCACAGGATTGGCAGCAGCACAGGGACAGCCCATCATAGAGGGATCCTCCAGGCAAGTCTCTGCTGCCTTCCTGATGGGAGTAGTCAGGATATTGAGCCAAAAAGCAACAAACAAGCACAAAAGTGTGTTTCCTGGAAAACAGCATGCAGGGAGCCCTACTGGCATATCAGGAGGCCCCGGTGTGCCCCCAACTCTCCCCTGTCACTGGGACTGGTGCCTCCACCTGCCTGCCTAGCACCCAGTCTGAAGCACCAGCAGCACCCAGGTTACACACCGATGTGTGTTATGGACTGCAGTTGTACTTTGGTGTTGCTGCCAGAAATGCCATATTTTTTATATCTATTTGCATGTCCACTGACCTCTATCACCCTCAGGGCAGGTGGGAGTTTCTGCCAGGCAAACATTTCATTCGGCATCACTGTCCTGCAGCAGGGTTGCTACTTCACATGCTGCTTGCTTGCAGACCAGAGCAGATGTGCAGTGATGCTTGGGGGAGCCTGGCCTCCTACAAGAGCAGTTTTCCAGATATTTTTTAAAGATGATAAGAATTACTTCCTGTCATCTGCTGAAGAGGCATCTTTAAAATGGAGAATACTATCCTGTGATGTTGGGCATCTGCCGAGGGCCAGTCCCCCTGCAGCCACAGCCATGAGGTCCAGCTGTGTGCCTCAGGAGTGGGACCACTGCTCCAGCAGCTCTGGCTTAGCAGAAGCCTTTTGGCTGAGGTCAGCACAGGCTCAGCACAGCTCAGCTGGGCTGCAGGTCTCCTGTGGGATCTGAGCAGCTCCCTGCAGATGTTACCGTGCTGCTCATCAGGCATCCAGGCATGGGCACTGCATTCCCACTTAGGAAATGTCTTGGCAGTCCCGGGCAAGGACCAGTAACTCTTGTCACCTTGTGGCCATCAGCTTGAGTCTGGAGCCTGTCCTGCAAACCAGGCTTCTGTCAGCTTTAGCCAGTCTATGCCCAGTGATGTCATCTCATGCTTGCCACCCATCTAAGCCAGAGCTTTATCTCCCGCAGTGGGTTTGAACCTCTTTTCAATATTGGGTATGGCTAGCAAATCCAAACTACCTGTATTTGGAGCTATTTTCTATTTTGGTGATAAGTTTCAGTGCTTTCTCTACATACAGTATTTTATATAACACAGCTATATATATATATATCTATATCTATTTACAGTGTTGGGCTGCCCAGGGCAGTCCCACCCATGTGTTGCAGAAATATTTCATTGAGTATGAAATAGATTTCATTATTTTCTAAGCTCTAAGTTTGGTATTTTGGTACTTTCTTTCCGTGCTTATTACTATGCTAAATGTCAAATGAAGTCTAAATAAAGTTTCACTGTTACTGCAGTTTGTTTGCTCCAACCCGGGATGTGCTGGTAATTTCTTCTCAGCTCACTTCTCTCTGGAGAACAGGAGGTCATTCCACTCTTGCCCCGGTGGAACTCCGCAGGGCTTTTGTGCTTCTGCTGGGAATTGCTGCTGGACCCTACTGAGAGCAGTGGTGGAGCGACACAAACCGGGCAGGCTAAACAACACACAGCACTTAGGGTAAAGTGTGACCATTTGGAAATCCCAGCCTCGTGTTGCCATGCAGCTTCCTCCCCAGGGAAGTGGGAGATCTGCTTGTGATGTTTCCAGTTCTACCCTTTGGGCAGCCAGGGTTGTCTCTGCTGTGTTTGGCTTGCTCCCTGGGCCAGTGCCAGTGCAGGGGAAGATGATGCCAACTTCATTAGCTTTATGAAGTTAGGAAAAGAAAGAGGTCAGAGCAAAAGATGGGTAAGGTATGTGTGCAATAGCTGTGCAATCACGAACAGAAGAGCAGAAGCCTGAGATCAGGATCTCGCCCAAAGCTTTGGTCGTGGATACAGGAGTTTGCCCTCTCTCCTGGTTACACTTTAGGCTGATTCAGCTGCAATTATCTCTCTCTTACTAATACAAAATTATGATTTGTGGGACTCACAGTCCCACAGAAAAAATACTTTGATGGAGCCAAGTTTTGATAGCCTTATTCAGACTACTCCTGATGCTAGTGAGTAGAGTGGCAGCACATGCAAATGACACATCAGTGGGCAAAATTTCATCCCTTTTGCAAGAGCGGGGCTAGCCCTCGTGCTGGTGCCCTTTCAGAGGTAGCTCCTGTGAGCAGCACCCTCTATAAGCCAGGACAGCTGCTAGAGGAGACAGCTGCCTCAGTCCAGAGGGATTGTAGACTCTGGGGAGTAACAGCAGGTCTCCGTATCTGCATGAGCACTTGCATGGCTACAGAAGTAAATGGTAAAGCAGCTGAGTGCTCCAGACCAGCTCAGCTGGGTGCTTGGTCTTGTTTATCTCCAGCACAAGTGTGTAGCTGTGCACCTATGGCAACTACCCTCAACATGGTTTGCAGAAAGCCTGGGCATGGCCCTGCAACTGAGAGACCTGCTGCCTCTTGGCCAGGTGGCTGTGGGCAGAGAAGAGAGCAATGCCTGAAATGGTCTGGAATGAGGAGGACTAGGGAGATGAAAGGGCAGCTGTGAGCAGATGTTATGAGAAGCCCCTGGGGTAGCAAAAAATTTTGTTGAATGATTTATGCCCTAGCTGGTGAATGGTGTCGCACTGCAAACAAACATCTCACAGGTAAGGACAAGCACAACCCCTCTGAAGCAGCCTAAAAGAAAATAAGCTAACTGCTCCTTGGCCAAAGGGCTCCTCAATGCTACTGCCTGTGCTCATGTAGTCAGCAAAGTGCAGTGGGACAAAAGACCTTTGCCCTCTCCAACATATTGTCTTAATTTTGATCATGTCTAAAGCAGAGCTGAAGCACAGGAAGGGGAGTGGAGCTTTCCTCGTGGCCCCACTATCCTCCTCTCCACATCCATCCAGTCAGCTACAGAGCAAACTGTCCAGTTTAACTGCTTCTGGGCTGCCTGTTTTGCAGCAGCAGTTCTGCTGATCTGAGTGGAAAGTCAGAGCACATTGCCAGGAGTAGCCCTACAGCAACATTATTCACATACATTTTCTATCCTGCTGAGCTCCACCGACGTTTTTCATTGCCTCTACCAGCAGAGCAGCTGACTCGATGAGAACCACTGGGGCGGCTCTCCACAGCTATCTGCTGGGTAATCTGTTATCTAATAGTTCTCAAGGGAGGGCCTTTTTATAGGTTTTTCTACGGCTGTTTCGCTGATAATAATGTGATGCTCAACATGTTGTGAAAACAAAACTGATTTGTATGTCTCAGGAGCAAATGACTTGATGACTTATTTCAACATAAACATTCACTTTAGGGCTGTATGTTGCTTGGTTTATTTTATGGGGCAAACATTAGTTGAGGTCTGTGTTGCTTTGTCACCTATTCACTTCATAGATGGAGGTGAGGAATTTGGTTTCTACCAGCTGAAAGTTTGCTCCTTTCCAGGAGCTGTTTTCTCTCTTTTTCCCCCTTCTCATGTGCTGTGCACAACTAGTGCTCGCTCAGCTGTGTGCTGCTGGTTTCCTCCGCCTGCTCTGCTAACGACTGACGAAACGGCTACCGGCTACAGGCTCTGCAAGACGACACCGTAGGTATCGGTGACATTTCGCTAGAAGTGGCACTGCTGGAAAGGCAATTGATTTAATGGTTTAGTTACTGGAGTGGTGCTGCCACCGCTTCCCCAGGATGAGTCTTCTTCACCCTCAAAGTGGGTGTGAAGACAGTCAGCAACCTTAAACTGCCGGGAGTTCAGGAATAGCAGGCAGCCAGGGCAGCAGGAGGACTGGCACTAGCTGGAGGGACACTGCAGGGATTTTCTGTCGTGTTTTGAATGTGGCGCGATCGATGCCTGGGGTTCCTGGCCGCTCCCCCTGCTGTGAGACGTGATCGGACGCCGCAGTAAGGCATCTTGGCTTGTAGAAGGTGAAGAGGAGCAAAGCGATGTGCTCATTAAGTGTAAAGCCGCCCAGCATGCCAGGAGCAGCTGCTGCCTCCGCAGAAGGTGGGGAGCCTTCAGCGCTGCTTCAAGCCCTCTGCGCCTCACCTCTGCGCCCACATATCCCCGGCCCGGGTGGCGGCAGGGCCAGCGCTGATTTACTGCTCGCCTTCTTTCGCCTCCCTTCTCAAAGACCAGGAAAAATGAATCTCTTCTCTGCGGTGGATGGACAGACACTGCTACTGCAGGTTGAGAAACTGCTACCATCTAAGGTGCCTTCAGGGGTTTGCTGCCTGTGGGGCTGGTACAGCCCGCATTGGCCACATGCCCCACACCCTGGTGCCTGGCAGTGCCACATTAGGGTGGCAGCTGAACTGCACTGGCTCACGCTGCAGCCACAGGGACTGTACTGGGGTGCAGTGGGCTGCAGCTGCAGCATCCCCATGCTCTTGCTGGGCATCAGCTCCCTGTGGAGCTGTGGGAACCCAGTGTCCTAGCTTGGTGGCACCTGGTGGCAGAAGAAAGACAGCAGCTGCTCCTCCCAAGGGATGAAGACTGCCAGGGTGAGAGACCTGGACCCAGCCAAGTAAAAACTCTCTGCTGTAAGGAAATGGTTGGCAGGGTTAAGTACTGTCCTTACCTACAAGCCCATAGGGCACAGCTGGCCATGGTGTTTTCCAGGTGCTGACAGCTGAGGAGCATCTCAATGGCAATGCCAGAAAAGGCAGCATCGAAAAACACTACTTAAGGGAAAGAGCACTATTGAGGTCTATGCTCTCAACAAGGAAAACAATTATATTTGAAAGTGCTGCTGTAAATCTCACTGCTCCTTCACAGAGGTCAGATGGAGCAAGGCAGATGGTCAGGCATCCAATGGCTGCAAAACACAGAGCCATGAAGAACAGGGCAGATAAGCTCCATCTGAAAAGCTCTCTAATGCCAGACAGTGCTGGCTATTAATTTGAAAAGAAAGATGTAATTAAAGGTGAATCACTGGTCTTCCCTGGACCGCAAATTAAAAAACCAAACAAATAAAACCCCACAATGCTTCAAAATCCCTGGGTGGAAGACAAAGCCCAGAGTGAGTGTTGTAGCCCAGTGACCTGGTTTTATACAGGTCAGTAGAGATTGGGACAAACATGATCAGGATTTTGCCACTAGCCTTTTTGGGTGCAGAAAGAGAAGAAGAAAACCCATAACTGGGCAAAACGTGACTTGGAGCTGGCCTAACAGGCAAAATGGGTCTCAGTAGTGCAGATACCTCAAAATCCAGTGAAGTGAGTCTGCTGTAACTGCTGTCCTGAAAGGGTTATTTGGCTTTCTGCATCAGGTGTGGAGGGGAAATCTGTGGATTTTAAGCTCCTTCTAGTCAGAGAGAGCTCCTCTGCTGAGAGTATCTTGATGCTTCTTGGTTTAGGCTTTGACAATGTTTTTTCAGATTGACTTTTCAGGCTAACAGAAGGGGGAAATGGGCTCTTATTCCTCTAGAAGGAGACAACAGTGTATTTTTAAAAACAAATTATGTATGAGGACTAATTAACTTGGCATTTACAGCTTAGCATTCTCCTAGATGAATTTGCTCCAACCAAGACCACATTTTGCTGCAAGGAAGCTTCTGCCTAGCATCTCTTTCCTCCTGCTGCTTTATATGCTGAGATGTTAAGGTCACAAGACATCTTCCAAAGTCACGTTCAGTGCCTTCCAATTAAGTTAAGAGTAAAGCAAAGATCTCAGGTACAGCTTAGCTGTGAGGACTGAGATATCTCTCAGCGGGGCTCCTTATGTTCTTGGTCAATGTTTTAAGAGCTAGAAAAAGCCTAGTAGGACACAGTCCTACAGAAGCTTGCTACAGAACAATGACTTCAGCAGTTGAGATGCTGTAGTTTCTCTCCACTGTAGAGCTCTGAAAAGATCATACGATGAGGGGAAGGAGACTATGTAGAGGAGCAATCTATCTCCTGCTCCAGCACTAAGGCCTTGACAAATATTTTGCTCTTTTAGCATGCTGTGGTTATGGTTAGCAGGCTGAGGGGATATACAGTGCAGATGTGTGGGCAGGATGGGGCAGGCAAAAAACTCATTCTTGCTGGCCCTTTAAGCCCCTGCTGTGGTGTGCAGCACACACCACACCAGCCGCATCCTCAGAGGTGCAAACTGCTGCAGTCACAGTGCTGGGATCAGCGAAGGCTATCCCATGGCACAGCTTTGGGAAAGTCTCAGGGCTCTGCTTGATAGGGTGAAGGGATAAAATGCACCAACCATGAGTGGTTTGTGGAGGTCTGTATGATTATGTGCTCGTGTACAAATGGAACCTTGAACTTCTTTCACTATACATGAAACCTAAACAAAAAGAGGTAAACACACAACACCCAAAGAAAACATTCAGTTGTAAAGTGGAGAAGCTCCAGTACATTAAACATGACACAGAAAGAATGGATCCAGTGTCCAGCTTTTGAGCCTGACAAGTTAAAATTAGGGCAAGTTGGCTATTGAAGAAGATAGGAAAGATGGCAAAAGGGAGGATATGAGGGTTTAGTAGACATAACTGTGTGCTGAAATAATCCATAAGAGACTGTTGTTAATAACTAACTCTCACCACAGCTCTCCTGCATGGAATATGCTGCCTACCTGAAAGCCAATGATGTTTGCATTTAGGTGGGTACAGAAAAAGTCTCCCAGGGAGCACTGCTCGGAGCAGACTGCCTCCAGGTTAAGTCCCACTCTGCTGGAAGAAATGTAAGGCTGTGTATTTAGTAGAATCACCTGCATGTATTTATTGACCTGGAGGTCAAAGGTCATGGCTGCTCAGCACCACTATACCATGGGCTGGCCCAAATAGACTCTGTTTGAAAAAGGCTCCACATTTTGATCTTTTTCTTGAAGCAGCAAAGCTCTTTTCTGCCCTTGAGATGAGAGAAGTGAGTGCTCTCATCAGGCAGAGAACAACCAGAAGCACATGATGTACTGGGCTCTCTGGAGACTGCTAATGATGTTTGATTCATTTTTATTATCAGTGTGAGCAATCTTTGAGCTCTCTCTGCATCTGTCTTATTTAAAGTTGTCTTTTCTTTCCTAGTTAAATGGCAGCTTCCATGGACAGTGATCTAATTGTTCCTCAGCACCTGCTTGAAGCCGTTGCAGTTAAGAATGCATATTGCGTAATTTGCAGTACACGTGATCTGGTCTTTAAGGCTCAGATCAAATAAAATGGAACAGCAGATTAGCCAGTAATTAAATGAAGTGGAAGGTAATATGCAGGCTGATGCTGGGGTCACAGAAATGCTCGGGCTGGACAACACTGAATAATGGACCAGATCAAAATATGCATGTTGTGCAAGCAGCAGGACGAACAGCCTTTGAGCAGACACTCTGAGCTCAATATGTACCAACTGCTTTCTGCCTACCAGGGCAACGAGCTTTCGCAGTGGATTTTATACTGAGTTTTGCAGTGCTGTAAATCTCAGACACAGCAGCCAGGACACAGTGAATTCAGTTGCTGCTGGTGGAGCAAATGCCCAGGATGAGTTATGTGCTGTCACCTCTGGGCCTGTCAGCATGCTGCGATGTGGTCCAGGTAGCACTTGGTGCTGAGGCTGGCAGAGCTCCTCAGATAGGGTCATGCAAGGCTTTTGAGCCACACACAGAAGAGATAACCTTGTTAATGTTCGGGTGCAAGCTCCTCTCAGTCAGGCAGGCTTGGAGAAGCCCCTTTGTGGGTTCCAGTCCTTTGGTGAGTCCCAGCAAGGATCTCATTCCTTTCATGGTTATCAAACCTAATTTCGATATCCTCCTATCTGAATAACAATATGCACTCTTTGAGGCAAATACTAAGCAACTTGGAGTTGTTCAGACAAAGCCACTGAGCTCTTGGGTCACATATAAAAGGCAAAATAAATTTAGAATCTGGAAGAAATGGTTTTAAATATTTGTAACTTGAAAAAAGAAATTAATCATACTCCATCTCACATAGCACTGTGCTGGACTGGCAGGAAGGAAAACTTAGCTCACTTTCCTCCACTGTCACCCAGTTTCAGTGCTCTAAACTCATCTTTATTCTCCACATTTCTCACCTATACAGTCAAAAGCATCAGCTCCAAAGAATTCTACTTGGAGAGATGCTGGCTTGGCTGATCTGTCTCTGGCCCTTGTGAAGGCCTGGCTCTTCAGGCACTCCTAGGAGGCGTAAGCTTTTGGAGGAGGGGAGGATGAGGCTCACCTCCAACAAAAGGAGATCTTCCTCTCCACAATAATTAGTCCAAGCAACTCCTTGCCTTTTACTATGTAAATTTAGGAGTTATTTGCAGCGCTGTTTTACTTCAATTCACTTCAGCACACACAGAGAATCAGGCATGCTGTACCCAGCACCGATGAAAATAAATATGGTCCCTGGAGCAAAAACAAGTCATTCCTGGTTACATTACTGAGCAGCAGTGCAGAGTGTAAGATGGCAAAGTAAACTCAGCCATCCTCCCTCTATTTGGGTGGTGGAGAGCTTAATGCTCTCTGTTCTGATAGTCAAAACATCGCTCTTTCAAACCGACAGTTCTTCCTTGTGAAATACTCTTTGTAATTGAAGGAGGAGGTGTTGTCTGGGGTTGAAAGCTGGAGCCTAGGCAGGGCTGTCAGATGTGCTGAGGCAGTCAGGAGGAAGCTCGCAGGGAGCTGCTTTGCAGGGTGTTGTCATGGGAACAGAGCAAGTAGGGCATCTGCTGTGCCGCCTCTTCCACACAAACTCTGGCAATGTGGTGGCATAAAATCGATGCCGTGCAGCAGCTCCGGGAGCGCCAGCTATTAGGTTGTCTCTAGCAGAGATTGAATCTGAATGAAATGCAAAGGCCAGAACTTCTGTTATGTGAAAATGCTGCTGCTCCCCATCTGAATGACGTGACACTCTTCACCGAGCGAGCACCCAGGCACAGACTTCAGAGCAAAAGGACTAATGCTAGAAATCAGTTCATGTCTACTCAGATGACTTCGCCTGATTTTCACTGTGTACATTTTAACAGCCTATGTATGAATTTGGCACCTATAATGATTAGTGGCAGAAAACAAAGGGTCGAGCCTTCAGTGTACATCATTCTGGAGTACAAGCTTAGAATACAAAATATTGCCACAGTGTCAATATTTGTGATCTTCTGAAGTACTTGACCCTCTTTCCACAGTGCTGTCTTTGAATGCAACTTACCTCCTATGTGCAGGTCTACACATGTGCAGTTACTAGAATTCTCCTTGTTAGTAGGAAACACCTTGTGTGATACTGTGGTTGCTAGGGATAAGCAATGATTAAGAATGGTTTCCTGGATGAAGAAGAATATAGAGATTCTTGCTCTTAGAGTTATGAGAGATGATGGAAGGGGAAAAAAAAAAACAAAAAGGAAAGAAAATGTTTGTCACATAACAGAAGCCAGTAAAAGTAGAAGGAAATGCAATAGGTAAGCCAAATTTCTGAGAAAGGTTGAAAAGGCTAACTGAAAAGAGTTTAAGACTCAAGTCATTGCCTCCAACCTTTCATTTAGTCTTGCCCATGCCTGCTGACAAAGTAAAGAGCTCCCAATTAAAACAGGCATCTGCAATGTACCTGCACTGAAGGGGAAGACCCAGGCCAGCCAGGTGCTGAGTGTGTGCTCCTCATTTCCTATCCACACTGATGTGTGAATGAGGGGCCCACATCAACCAGGGTGCTTGATGTGTGTTTTGGAGAAGTGACCAAAATAGCAGGTAAGGGAAGCAAAGGGAGCCAACACATGGAGGGGTTCCCACTTTTCTCATTGAAGTAATTAGTTAAAATCTCTCTGCTTAGCAACAAGTTTGGGAAAAGTAACGATAGCTTTTACCACAAAAGGGCTTGTAATTACACTCCATCTGTAGTCTTGCCTTGCCTTTAACAGATCTCTCACTGGCTATGGTGTTTCTATATAGGGTGCAACAAAGATTGGGATGAAATGGCTGGCACTGTTCAGAGTGTGCCAGCACATTCATGGTGGCTTTACTTCTAGTGCCAATCCCTTTGAATATGAAACAGGGAGCATGGATTTATTAGAGGAATCCCAGTGGGTTACTCTGTGGAGAAGAAACTGTGGTTCCTTTTTTGGATGTGGTTGCTTCCATGGAAACATGCCTCTGGCAAAACCTCTCCTGGGGAGAAGAGGGAGTACAAGAGAAAGTGTGTGGAGCAGTGCTGATTTTGGCTCTCCTACGGGCAATGCATGCAGGGCGCCCAGGGTCTTGCTGGATCAGGCCTAGTAGAGGCTATTAATAAATTTTGGACTAAAACAAATGCAGAAGCTGTTCTTCAAGTGAAAAGGGATGAAGTCAGACTCATGGACTTAGAGACCATGGTTAACCAGCTCAAGAACCCTCCTCACGTGTAAGCTGTTGCTCCTTTTATTTGCTGCACTTCTTTGATGAAGGAAGGGACGTGCACCAGGAATTGCACTGATAAGGGCACAGGACATGTCAGTAATTGAAACCACATGCAGAACATGGCATGCATCCCACATGCGCAATATGGGGAGTCAGCTGGTACCAAGAGAATGCTTCAGTGTGCGAGAACTGACTGACCTTGCATTAGCAGTGAGGGACCTTGACCTCTTACAGCACGCAGAAAAGTCATGAGTTGATTCACTGAGAGAGATAAAATAAATGCAGAGCTCTTTCAGCACTTCCTCCCATTTGCTTTATATCATAAATATCGATACAAATATAGCAATACAGAGGTAAACACTTTGTCTAGCTTGTCCTTTCCATATGCACATATTTCCGTTGTGAAAGGCTTTGTATAACTTCTAAGAGCAGATTGCAAAATAATGCCTTGGTTATGGAAGGAAGCCACCAGCCATTACATTGCATTACTGTAATGTAATGGGGCTCTGAGATGAACTATATTTGGAAAGCTTGCTTTTATTGTAAGCCTTGTACCACATCTACCTCACCAGCATTGATTTCTCTTTATGTTTTCCAGAGAGCAGAGACCAGGAGGCCAGAATACCAGATAGACCTAAACAGAGCCACTGTAGTTAGGTCCCAGACCAGAAACTCATGAAAGCAAACTGCAGTGTTTATTTTAAAGGATGCAGTAGCAGTGACAGAATGTATTCCAACAGATGAAAATAGCCAAGCAGCTAAAAGGTGGATTTCTTATTAGCCTGGAGCAATTGACATTGTAATTAATTGCTTCCCACACTTCTTTGCTTAGTAAAGGCTGCTGTAATAACAAGTGCTGCCATCATTTTAATTTTTTTTTAACTGAACACAGGGAACAGACAAAAGAGAATCTGTATTTGCTTTGTTTTTCTTTCTGTGCAAATGTCACATTGCTTTCATGTTGGCAATGACTGCAGAAGTGCTGATCCAATCACTTACTTCCACAATGCCTTCAGATTTTTCTTTTATGTCACTGTTGATAATGAAAAAATTTTCTCGGCTGAGAAAAGGAAAGGAAGCAGGCAAATTCCAAATGTGAATAGGCTGAACTGTAGTAAAAAGATGGTAATTTGCATTAGTAAGAAACAACTATAATGCAGATGATTAAAATTCTGTTAAATACTGTCTACCCTACCTGCCCTGAGGAACATCCACTCCATGACAGTGAATGCTGTTCAGCTGTGGAGTGTGTAGCAATGAACTGTTTGGCACAGCACAGTGGAGTCCCATGTTAACTCCACTTACTGCATAAAGTTGTTTTTCAGGGGAAAGGTTTTAAAATACTCTTTCTCACATCTGAGTCAGTGCAGCACGGTAAGGAGGAGACAAGGCTTAGTGCACTGCTGGTGACAAAGGTGATGTGACTTTGGGTGAAGGGTTCTGCAATAGGAAAGGAAAAGCAGGAGGCCACTCTGCATACACAGCACCTGGCAAGATAAAGCTCTTTATAAGCTATTTTTATAAGATGACTAAGCAGAAAAGATACAGCCCTGGAGAGACTCCCCCCCAACACCTAGAGGTGCACTAGAATGGCCAGGTAAAAAACAGCGTGCACTTATCTTCGAGTGTGTTAGAAAATTAGTCTATCAGAGATCTCTTCCTGCACTGAGCTCTTCCAGATGCAATGATGCCTCTGGAACTGCATTTTACTTCATTTACTTCAGCTCAAAACCTGACCCATATTCTTCTAAAGCTTCAGCATGTTTTTCAGCTCAGCAGTTGATTTGCCCATCCTAGACTACGAGCGTGGGTGGTGAGGAGCCACAGAGCCACCTTCACGATTCAAAGCACTCTCGTTGCAGATACAGTGATTAAACAAATTGTTTGGCTAAGGCTGAAGCCTGATGTATGCTCATTATACTCTGATGGCAATTTCCCCTGGATTTTAAATAAAGGTGTTTCATGTTTCCATGGCAACTCAAGCTCCTTTACTGAGACGCCTGATGCACTGTTAGCATCACACAAGTCACTATGTTAAACCAAAGTGTAACAGCACAATTTAAAAGTGTAAATACCACATCTAATGCTTTATTTTCTCTCCTACGAAATTACAGCCACTAACTGGGGGCCGAGGAAGGAGAGGGAAGAGAGCAGCTTTTAACAACGTACAGTGTTGTTACTTAGTTTTGTACAGCAAATGGACTTAGGGAGGACACCAGGTACATAAAAGAGGAGAGGCAATTATGGGCTCAGTCACACAGGCTGCTGTAGCGCTGCGAAGTGTGTCAGAGAAGTTGAAAGAAGTCTGAGTAGCTTTCCCGGCTGGGCTCCAGCTGCTGTGCCAGGGACAAGATGGATCCAGCGCTGGCAGCATAGGGTGGGTTTGGAGTAGGAGAAACCTGGAAGACACTCGATCTGCCAGTCTCAAGGGAGCACAGCTGGAAATGCTGCTTCTCGTCGCTCTCTACAACTACCTGAAGGGACGTCGTGGAGCGGTGCTGGTCTCTTCTCACAAGTAATAGAGTAAGAGGGAACGGCCTCAAGCTGCAACTGGGTAGGTTTAGACTGGATATTAGGAAAAGTTTTTTCGCGGGGACGGCATCACCTCGGAACCAGCCGGCGGCACCGTGGTTCCCACAGGGACGCCATCGTGACGGGACAACGCCTCACGTGAGGCTGGCGGAAGGCGGAAGCGATGGCGGCGGGCGCTGGGGGGCCAGAGGCGGCGGCGCGGCGGCGTTAAGCAGTTGGGGCCCGACATGGCGGCCGGCTGCGGAAACTTCGCGCGGCTTTGGTCGCTGCTGGCGCTGGCCGCTCTGGCAGGGCTGGGAGCCGAGGCCAAGGTGAGCTGATCACGGTGGTACTCCCCCTTCCCGCTCTCGGAGCCTTCCCCTCCTCCGCCTCGCCGCTCGCTCGGCGCCCCTCCGCCCCCTCGGCCTTTTTTTAGGAGGCGGCTGAGGCCGGTGTTTACAGGCGGGTGCTGCTCTGCTTCGCCGTTGCCTCGCTTACTGTAGGCTCAGGCGGCAGCGCCGAGTCCGGGGGGTTTTGCGGGCCGGCCGAGAGGCCTGTCTGCGCCAGCCGTAGGCTCGTAGCAGTGTAGAGTCCCGACGTGGTGTACGGGAACGCCGTCACGCGAAACCACCAGCGACAGTCACGCTGTGCTGGGCAGGCCTTGTTGGAGAAGGTGCTGTTCTTGTGGCTGCCCGCGCTGGGCTCGGGGGCTGCCCGCCTGTTGCCTTCTCTGCAGCGCCGTGCTCGACTTTCCGAGCGGGTCCTTCGGTGGCTCTGTCAGCTCCTGCTGCCTCACCGGGGTTGAGTGACCGCAGACACTCAGCTGTTGCTCATTCTCGGTCAGTAGTTGGGACTATAATCTTAGCGTCACTCTGACTGGCTGAGAAGGTCGTCTTTCCTCATAGTAAAAGTCTTTCCCAATGCCAGAGTACCCATGTGCCCGAATTTTGTACTTTTTAATGATGGTCAGCTATTTGACTTTTCCATGGTGAGACCAGAAGTGACTTGTCAGAGTCAAGATTTTTCAACTGACCTAGATCTTCTTAGTGTTACTCTGACCTGATTGTTCAGCATAGAAGTGTATTACCAATTGCTGCTTATGACAATTCTTTGTAACACTGTTAGAAATTGCCTTGAACTTTAGATAAGCCGTGTTTATCCTTACCATTTGCTCAAATAAGTGACTCTGATTTGGGTTGGAGAATCCTTTAATCTACAACCCCTTGCTGGCCACCTCTGTTTTCTCTATAGGGTTTTCAGTTCTTGTGTAGTTTGGGAAAGGAAGGAATTACTTTATTTTAAAATTTTACACAAAATGATCTTTTTCTGAAATTCATTTTATTTCCCTGGGAGTTAACTAAATGTTAACTTTAGGTGCTACTTCTTTCTCACTGTCTGTAGCAGTTTATTTTTCTCACTTCCTTCTGCAGTGTCTCTTGTTACTTACGCAGATTTTAACTTGTTTTTCTAAATTTACAGATTTCAACCATGTTTAACATTTGCCTTGCTTCAATTTGGAACTCCCTTTTTTTTTTTTAACTATCTTTGTCTACCTCACAATATTTTGTTGCTGTTTAAGAGAAGATTATACATTGTAACAGTCCCTGTAACAGTTTTCCTTACATTTGTTTCTCTGATGCCAGGAAGGACAGAATTACCCACACAGATTTTTTTTTTTTTTGGCTGACTNAGTCCGGGGGGTTTTGCGGGCCGGCCGAGAGGCCTGTCTGCGCCAGCCGTAGGCTCGTAGCAGTGTAGAGTCCCGACGTGGTGTACGGGAACGCCGTCACGCGAAACCACCAGCGACAGTCACGCTGTGCTGGGCAGGCCTTGTTGGAGAAGGTGCTGTTCTTGTGGCTGCCCGCGCTGGGCTCGGGGGCTGCCCGCCTGTTGCCTTCTCTGCAGCGCCGTGCTCGACTTTCCGAGCGGGTCCTTCGGTGGCTCTGTCAGCTCCTGCTGCCTCACCGGGGTTGAGTGACCGCAGACACTCAGCTGTTGCTCATTCTCGGTCAGTAGTTGGGACTATAATCTTAGCGTCACTCTGACTGGCTGAGAAGGTCGTCTTTCCTCATAGTAAAAGTCTTTCCCAATGCCAGAGTACCCATGTGCCCGAATTTTGTACTTTTTAATGATGGTCAGCTATTTGACTTTTCCATGGTGAGACCAGAAGTGACTTGTCAGAGTCAAGATTTTTCAACTGACCTAGATCTTCTTAGTGTTACTCTGACCTGATTGTTCAGCATAGAAGTGTATTACCAATTGCTGCTTATGACAATTCTTTGTAACACTGTTAGAAATTGCCTTGAACTTTAGATAAGCCGTGTTTATCCTTACCATTTGCTCAAATAAGTGACTCTGATTTGGGTTGGAGAATCCTTTAATCTACAACCCCTTGCTGGCCACCTCTGTTTTCTCTATAGGGTTTTCAGTTCTTGTGTAGTTTGGGAAAGGAAGGAATTACTTTATTTTAAAATTTTACACAAAATGATCTTTTTCTGAAATTCATTTTATTTCCCTGGGAGTTAACTAAATGTTAACTTTAGGTGCTACTTCTTTCTCACTGTCTGTAGCAGTTTATTTTTCTCACTTCCTTCTGCAGTGTCTCTTGTTACTTACGCAGATTTTAACTTGTTTTTCTAAATTTACAGATTTCAACCATGTTTAACATTTGCCTTGCTTCAATTTGGAACTCCCTTTTTTTTTTTTAACTATCTTTGTCTACCTCACAATATTTTGTTGCTGTTTAAGAGAAGATTATACATTGTAACAGTCCCTGTAACAGTTTTCCTTACATTTGTTTCTCTGATGCCAGGAAGGACAGAATTACCCACACAGATTTTTTTTTTTTTTGGCTGACTTCCCTTTAGAGTCAATATTCTTTCATTCATTTGCTGTGTCTGTTACAGAGTTGTCTCACTACACCAACATTAGTGACTTCTGAATGTGTGTTATTTTTCAAACAGAAAAAGTGAGCTTAAGCCTCAGATTTTCCTTGAGAAGAATGTTTGCTATTTAAAATGATGTTACTTGATGAAGTTGTTTTTAAACCTGAAGGAAATCCTGAGTACATGGGAGTTGTTTGTGTTAAATGTTTCATGTATTACGTGAGGCAAGTTGTCTATATCTGGCTGTGGTTACTAACCATAATTTGTTCTAAACTTGTTATTTACAGAATTCCGAAGATGTGCGGTGTAAGTGCATCTGCCCTCCTTACAAAGACCATTCAGGCAATATTTACAACAAAAATGTTTCACAGAAAGACTGGTGAGTGTGTGTGGTATAAAGAATTATATCAAGTCTTACTGGTTAAAGTCTTGTTCTGTAGTTGTTATATGTCAGTCTGCTATAGAGGTGCCAGGAGAAGCTATATATCTTGCAATTTTCTAATACTTATTTTTCCAGTGGAGACTATTTAGAGTGTGCCTTACTAGAAAACCCTATTTCCCTTTAAATCAATATTGGTACTGACTGAAGGATAAATTCTTTGAAGACTTGACTATTTTAAGGTTACAGATAATGTATCTCAAATCTGTTTTCTTAAATCTCCTATTGTTGAGATAATCTTTTTAGTCTGGGATCATTTCGTGACTTTGAGGTGTCTTCTTGCCACTTGATTGCTAGTTTATCTACAATAAAAAGACAAATGTAGTGCAGGGTGTTGGTTTTTGAATCAGTGGAAGTGGCTTGTTACTGAACAGATATGGGCAATGCACACCATGTCTTTATGAATTTGATACAGTGTAATGACTGTTTACTGCTGCCTTGTCCAGACATAAAATGAAAATCTAAAGCTTAACTTGTAATGTGCATCATGTAACGTGCTATTTAGGTGCTTCAGGTCTTTCAGTTGGAGTGTTCTGGTCTTTGGCTTCAGACTGGCAAACAGCACATTATGCCAACATCAGTGTGAAGCGGGGTGCTTTCACACCAGTAAAAGCATTCTCCCTTCTGGACTTGGATTGGGAGCTATTGCAGCAATCCCATCTTGTTGCACAGCAATGCCTAAGCACCTACAGGATTAAACAACCTACTGGGAAGGTGTTGGTGTAGGCATTTTGTACTTTGATAGTACTGGTGTGCAGAAGCTGACTGCACTGTAGTTGTGGCCATGGAGGGAGAGAGAGCACTGTGTCTATAAGCCAAGTGAACTGGAACTCTGTGCAGAAGCTGCGCTTCTGACTAGCCTGGCTTGTCTTGGAAGAACTGCTCCCTTGGTGCTGTTACTTTGGCTGAAAGGGAGAAGGTGGTTCTGTAAAGGCAGTTGAGTGGGAGAATTGTTTAGAAAAGGATCTGCTCTTTTGAAATTTTCCTCTAAAACTGCTATGGAATTGCAGTCCAAGGAAACTCATCAAAATTCTAAGCTTCTGATAGATTTTTACATTTCCTAGCAACTTGAGAAAGACTGGAGAAAATAAAAGCTAATAGTAGTATTTGATATATTCACAGTAACAGACTAACCACTGTGAGTAACAGGCTTAGGTTACATACAAGCTTTCTGCTGTGCTCGTGCAGCATACTCATGCAAGCCTTCAATCATAGGAACAGAAATTGCATAATTATAACTTCCACATATTTTTTATTTTGTAGCTTGAGCGCTGCACTCCTCCAGAGAGGAGAATGTAATTCTTTCAAATAAGTGAGAAAAATAAGCCTTCCACTCCCCTCCAGAGGATGTGACTTGTCGCTCAATAGTTTTGGTTATGAGGAAGAAATACAAAGAAAACAGAAGAGATGTGTTAGTGTCTGGCCATGTGTTTGCAGCATTGTAATCTAGCCCAGCAGAGTGTTGGCTCCCAGGCTGCTGCTCTCACTTCAGGCATTTTGCTTCATTACCAGCACAGGAAGCACATGGAACTGTTGGAGCAGGTCCAGAGGACGGCCACAAAGATGACCAGAGGGCTGCAGCAGCTCTCCTATGAGGACAGGCTGAGAGAGTTGGGGCTCTGCAGCCTGGAGAAGAGAAGGCTTCCAGGAGATCTTATAGTAGCCTTCCAGGATCTGAAGAGGGCCTACAGGAAGGCTGGGGAGGGACTATTTACAAGGCTGTGTAATGACAGGACAAGGGGCAATGGGTTTGAACTGGCAGAGGGGAGATTTAAACTGGATGTTAGGAGGAAGTTGTTTGCAGTGAGGGTGGTGAGACACTGGCACAGGTTGCCTAGGGAGGTTGTGGCTGCTCCCTCCCTGGAGGTGTTCAAGGCCACGTTGGATGAGGCCTTGAGTGAGCTGTGCTAGTGGGAGGTGTCCCTGCCCATGGCAGGGGGTTGGAACTGGATGATCCTTGAGGTCCCTTCCAACCTTACCATTCTATGATTCTTACTGTGCTGACACTGAGTTAATAAGGGTGAAACATGAGTTTTGTTCTGTGGTGTTCTGCAGGGGCCTGTGTGTTTTGAGTGTGACAACCAGACTGAGTCAGCAAAAATGCCAAAGTTAGCCAAGTTACTGGTGGAAACAGTTGTCTTGTGGCAGCTGGACTTCAGTGCTGTGGTATAGAGTGCCCATAAGGTTGCCAGCCATGTGTTTTGGCACAGGCAGACTTACATTTTGTAATCTTTCAAATCAAATTATGCTTTTATATCCTGGCCTAGCTTCTGAAACTGAATGCTGTTTATTCACTATCTCATTGCTTAGAATCAACCTATCTGACTTTTTCCCTTTCATGCCTGTAACTTGGAAAGAAAAAAAGAACATCTGTTCATGAGCACCAAGGAGAGGTTACTCTCCCTTAAATAGTAGTAGGATGAAGTAAAACTTTTTGAGTATGTTGAAGAAAAGCTGGAATTTACTTCCATCCATGATGTCAGTGTCAAATGATGCATTCACGCTGGAATTGAATTCCTTATGCTGCCATCTTAATGTTCTCATTTTTCAGTGAAAGGTCTGAAAACTTCATAAGCAGCTTGTCAATAGCAGCATTTCCTGTTTAAGCCAAATAATGGTGTAGTGATTTAGTAACTTTAAAAAATCTTGGATACTTATCATTTAGAACAGCTGAAGTTAAGTGAAGGTGGCTTCTTGGCTTATGCAGCTGAGGTCTGTGTGCACAGTGGAACAGGTAAACTAGAACCTCTTCAGTCAGTTTTGTGCTGGTTTTGTCTTTTTCAGTGATTGTCTTCATGTGGTTGAGCCTATGCCTGTCCCTGGACCTGACGTAGAAGCTTACTGCTTACGTTGTGAATGCAAATATGAAGAGAGAAGCTCTGTCACAATTAAGGTAAACAATGTAATTCTGTTGGCATGTGTTAAGTACTTAAAGTGGTTAGTAAATATGTCATCTTTTAGAGAAATATTTTTATAAAGAGAAAACTTTTCTGAATTAGCCCAAGATTTAACTTTTTTAGATCATAGTTGCTCACAGTTTATTTTCAGTAGTAACAGTAGCATCATGCTGTAGGTGGAGCTTGAGATCCTTCATTGGAGATCTCAGCTTCTGAGACTAAGCTTTACACTTTACTGAAATTGAGCATTCTAGGACATTTTGTCAAGCTTTGGACTTTGTTTTCATTATTATTTTAGAGGCCCTCTCCTTATTCAGCTTGCTTAAATGCACTGAATTTTCTTTGTACCCTGGCAAGCTAAAAAGAGCTAGATTTTCTGTTTGCCCTAACAGATGGTTTCTATATTCTTCACATTCTTACCCTATTGAATAGGATAAGAACCAAGTTCTCAGCTGGGATGAATAGATCATGCAGCATATCTTTTCTTCTTTCATAACACAGACTCCTTTATTGGTCTTTTAGAAGTTTGTTTTTCTTTTTGCCTTCCTATTTTAGTGACTGAATGCCTGTCCATGCTAGAAAATGGAGACCATGCAGAAACCCCCAAATTTGTCACCCCAGTTTAATGGCCAAACCGAACAGTTGTCTTGATTGAGCTGAGGTTTATAACAGGAAGTTGTTTTAAGAAGGGTAACATAAGATTTTTTTGCAAGGACTCTCTAAGAGAAACTGTTCCAAGTTAACATCTGTCTGCCCAAAACTCTGTTAAAACCAGGTTGTAGTTTATGAGTTTTAAGCTGTTGGATGACACTGACAGAGATGGACAGGCTTATTAGAAGCTTTACGTGTACACTCCTTCTGGTCCTTTTTGCCTGCTGAGGGATTGTAGGGGGAATGCCACAATTTAGGCATAACCTGTGCTTGCATTGTGTAGGTTACAATCATCATATACCTGTCTATTTTGGGCCTACTTCTTCTGTACATGGTGTACCTTACGCTGGTGGAACCTATACTGAAGAGACGTCTCTTTGGACATTCACAACTCATACAAAGTGATGAAGACATTGGGGTGAGTTCACCAGAGTGCTTCTAGTTGGCTTAACACAAGGACTGGAATGGTTAGTTGTTCTTGGGATGAGCAGCCTTTTTTGCCGGGCAGTGTAAATGTTTTTCCTGAGGGCAGAGAAAAAGAAAGCTGTGTGATGACTTCTGTGAAGCTGCTCTTTAATTTTTCACTGGGCTAGAAAGTAGGAAGGTGAGGCCTGCTTCAGTTATCCAGCTTTAGACAAAGATTATTTTCTCAGAGAAGAAACAGAGTAGGACTGCAAATAAGCATTATAACTAGAAACCAGAATGTGATGGTATATTCCAATGGAACAGCCTTGTTGAGGAGGAAAAGCAGACTAGTCCACTAGTGATTTTGTTTCCCAGTCTCCAACACAGTGAAGTTTTTTTGATTTTTAACAAAATTGGAATAAGTTTGCCTTTGGTACCATTACAAGAAGGCAATATAAGAGCTTATGAAACCTTTTTCATTATGTATTGTAGAGATGATGCTTTCTGGCATAGTTTTAGCAGCATGACTTTGTCCAAAACACTTTTGACAGCCAAACAAGAAGTTTGCTTCCAACTATTATAGTTTATAACTTGGTTGTATTTGATAGAAGAAAAGAAAACTTTGCAGGTGTTGTTAGAAAACAGACAGAGTAAATATTAAACAAATGCTCAGTTATTGTTGAGCTCTGTCACTTAAACAGCTGTATTGACTCTCTGATTTTAGACAGCTCAGTACAATAGGCTTAGTTTGGTAAACATCAGAGTGTATTGGTTTTATATAGAAGGTGTGTGTGAACATCCTGAACTGCCTGACAAGTAATGGCCAAGAACTTGCACAGAACTGACTCTTCAATTCAGTTTTAAAGTTAAATTCTTTCACGGCAATAACAAGAGGCTCCTAGTGCCTGGGTCTGTTCTACCTTCAGTCACACTGGCTGCTAACAGATGCCAGACTGTTCTGATCTCACAACTTACCATCATGTCTCTGGGCAACAGCTAGTTGTTTGACAGTACAATGGAGTTTGGTCTGTTTGGGAAAACTGGGATTGTTTGGTCTATAGAAGAGGAGACCTTATTGCTCTCTACAACTATCTGAAAAGAGGTTGCGGTCAGGTGGGGGTCAGCCTCCCAAGTAGCAAGCAATAAGACAAGAGGGAGTTGTCCCAGGTTGCACCAGGAGAGGCTTAGATCAGGTATTGGGAACCATTTCTTTACTAAAAGTGGCTTGGTTTTGGAACAAACAGCCTGCCTAGGGAGGTGGTGGAGTCACTGTCCCTGGAGGTGCTCAAAAACCATGTAGACACGGCACTGTGGGACACGACTTACTGGCCACGGTGGTGTCGAGTTGGTGGTTTGACTTAAGCCATCTTGAAGGTCTTTTCCAGCTGAAACAGTTCTATGATTCTGTAAGTTACTTTGGAAGAGAAGTTGAAGTGCAGTTGTAACTGCTCCAGAGCTTGCTGGGTCGTTATTACTGAGCAGCTTGTTGAGACAGCTCGTTTACCTTTGCAAGAAGAACCACAACAAAGTCCCCTACCTCATGTGGTTGCTCGGCGGAGCCGTTGGGGTCTAACTGCTGGGTTTTGGCGTTGCAGGATCACCAACCTTTCGCCAACGCACACGATGTGCTGGCTCGCTCGCGGAGCCGCGCCAATGTCTTGAACAAAGTGGAGTATGCCCAGCAACGCTGGAAGCTCCAGGTCCAAGAGCAACGCAAATCTGTCTTTGACCGTCACGTCGTACTGAGCTAATTGTGTTACAGTGAAAATGACTCCAGGGAAGTCAAGTGGACTGATTGAAAGAGCTGACTGACATCTTCCTGATCCTGCCAATTCAGAAAGGTTTTACTGAATGGTTTATTATTGATTAAGAAAAAAGAATTTCAACTTTGGAGGAATGTACTGGAGTGAAAGCAATTGAGAAAAAATTAGTTAACCAAAAGCCGAAATCTTTACATTTTCAAATGGCTTTTACTAATGCAACTGAAAAGAAAACAAACCTTTGGGTTGCCACTGTGGTACCTTATTTGCAGTTGTGACTTTATGGTGGTTTTTAACTATATATTTCTCTCTGCTATTTATGTGGTTAAAAAGTACCTGGGAACACAATGATTACTTGCAACTCACTAATCACTTTATGTAAAGTTCTTTTGTAAATATACTTGGGTTTTCTGCTGATGAGTACTGGGGTACTGGAAGTCTAAATCTTGCAGTGTAGTTTTCATATTAGAGAATGAACTCCTAGTTGGCTGTATTCATCATTTGGTTTCTTGCACTCATGCTTTCAAGATGCTTGTATTTCAAGTGATGTTTGCAGATTGAAGGCAAAGCTTCAATGGACACTGACTCTTTGAGCTGCATACATTAAAGTACTGTGATGTAGATAAACTCAACTGCAGTAAGTATCAAGACAGTGTTGGCATTTTGGTCAGTTTTGGTTTAATAGCTTAATATATTGTATGTGTATGATATCTCTTAAATCCCTTTCTTTTCATGAGTAAAGTCTCAGGAGTTAGTATACAATGAAATATATTTATTATAAAAACCTTCCTGCGTTTGCTCGGATTGATGGTGTAAGGCACATGCTTTCCCTAGCACCTGTCATCTTGGGAGTTAGGTGTATTTTTTTATCCGTGATTCTGTACTCATCTCTCTTCAGAGGTACACAGTTGCTAGATGACTAACTTTCATATATCCTCTTTGGAATGTAACAATCAAAGATAAAACTGATTTTTGAAAAATGAATGTGTGTTATCTGTATCTCGTTTTTCTCCCTCATTACCCTACATGTAAATGCCATCTGCAAAAGCAAAATGCTTCAGAGTAGAAATAGACTCTTATTTGGTGCTCAGATAAAGAAAAGAGAGGCTCACTTAATCACTAACTGAAAAAGTCTTAATCCCTGACTCAGATTTCTCTGTTCTTATGTTGTTACATTGTTGTCTTTATTTTCAGTTTCACTGTGGAAGGGAATGGTACATGGAGCAGAACTCTCTGTTTCTGGGAGCAGTTCTGGCTTGCTTATCCCACAGTGTGGGAAATGAAGTGTACCTTTATGCATAACTGTCATGTCACGGCTGGAAACATAGGTGCTCCTTAACAACACATGCAATGACTGCAGCTCCTTTGCAGATACAGAGCTTCATTCTCTTCTCAGTACTGTAGCCTTCCAGAAAGTTTATCTGGAGGGAATTACAATGAGTGGCTAATCAGTGGAGGCACAGAATTCTTTCTGAAAACAAAATAATTAAATAAAAGGCACAAGATGGGCCAACAGGACAAGAAAAAGAAAAAAAGAATAATCCAGACTTGGGTTTAGTTCCCGTGTTCAACATCCCACCCTGAGAAGTCATCACTGTCAACGGTTATGACAGTGATGTTCCTAGGGTCCCCTAAAGGAATACATACCTGTCTTCCACTTCTGATACATGTTCTACCTCTTGGCTGCCTTTCTGATGAGGCCTGAAGCTGGTGTGGGAAGGAGGATGCAGAGTACAGTGTTGTGGCCCCACACAGGGGTAGCAGGAAAGCAGCGTAATGGAGAGGGATCTGGGGGTGCTCATGACCAGCTGGCTGAACAGGAGCCAGCAGTGTGCCTAGCTGGCCAAGGCCCATGGCATCTTGCCCTGTATCAAAACCAGTGTGTCCAGCAGGAGTGATTGTGCCCTTGCACTAGACCCTGGTGAGGCCACAGCTCCTTGAGTACTGTGTTCAGGTCTGAGTACCACGGTATTGGAATGTTACTGAGGTCCTGAGGCATGTTTAGAGAAGAGCAATGAGGCTTGTGAGGGGTTTGGAGGGCATGCCACATGAGTGCTGAGGCAGCTAATAGGAGATTTTATTGCTCTCAAGTACTTAGAGGCATTCATTTCTGTGATGGCAACTATGTCATAGCTGTCCTGCTGCACAATGGCTTCTGGTTGCTCCTTTTGCCCATGCTATGTGCATTGGTATAGATGCACTTGAGCTGGGCTATTGATTGCAGCCCTGACATAGGCACGTGGCCCCTAGGCTCATCTATTGAGCTTGGTTTTATCCTCTTTGAACCCAGTTTAAAGCCCTATCCATGAGCCTCTCTGTGTAGCTCTCTTGGTTTCTAATCTGACACTGTGTCACCAAAGCTTTAAGTTAAACTGATTTGGTTTTGGATAACTTTTGTGCATGATTTTACTTCGATCAATAGAAGGGTCTAACAGTGAGACAACCTAAAGTGTCAAGGATCCTGTAAAATGTGGGAGTCTTGAAGTTGTGTCCTGTTTCATTGTACCTGTACAACTGGATAGATGACCTATATATCATCTACATACCTTATAGGTTGATTCTACAGACTGATTGCTCCATACTACACCTCTGAGTTTAAGCAGAACTTTAAAACATTTGTCTTGCTACTGGTTACTCACTACAAATTTTGTCTTACTTCCATAAGTGCTCCAGTAGAGACCTTTTATGTAGCATCATATTTCTTAATACCAAGGGAATTTCCCAAAATCACATGTATGATAAAGATTACATTTGAGCATATTAATCCATGTCCTACCTATAATCTGGAGATGAACTCATCACAAATTTCTTCTAAATAAATTCAAAATGAAGCTATGAAAATTACTTTGCTTATGCCTCGATGGTAAACATTTAACTAAATCCTAGCTGATTATTGTATTTGGACATTAAAATACAAAGTGCCAACAAAGAGAATAGCACTTTAGTAAGTGTAACAGAATACATACAGGAAGTAAACAAAGTACATTCCTGATCGCTTTTTTTTTTTTTCCAGGTTGTGTACAATACAGTTTTAAAATTTCTAGCCCTTAGTGCCAAGCTTTGTTGCCATCATAGTTGTGGTGTGGGTGGAAAAGCCAAACCAGAAATGAGCAGATGTAACTGTAAGGTAGTTTGTGTGTTGGCAATTGACTATAAATTGCAGCACTCATTGACTCAGTGGAAGAGGCTACATTATTCAGGTAAGAGACTTGGCTACTGCTGTATCTAGCAACAGATCTTCACTGAATATCAGTCTTTTTATAAATGTCTTCTACCAGCTATTAAGTGACAGTGTTCTCTAACCTGTTAATGAATTGTGTTTAATATGATCTCTTATTTACCAAAGTATAAGAAAAACTGAACATTAACTTTTTAAAAAATATATAATTCAGATATTTTCAGGTATTATTCATCAATCTTAAAAATAGCACATCTTGTTTCTGTGGATTTCACTTCAATTTGAAGATTGGTGAGTCTCTGGTCTAAAAGAAAAGTGATACTAACACTTGCATATTGCACTTCATGCAGGTAGTAAAGCAGCAGGTTTATGTAATGCTGTTATGCAGCAGAAGTCTTGGTACTGAGCAACAAATACTGTAAGTATGTCCAGGGTCTGTATTGGTTTTGGTTTCTTGCTCTATTGTGATGTTTTTTTATAAAGTTTGGGAGTTTTGCTATTTAACAGGCTTTTTTTGCCCTCAATGTTTGTAAATTGTTACCAGTAGAATGTTTTCAGAAAATAACCCAACCTGTGAAAGCAGAGAAGGGAAAGATGACTGTCTGCTAGAATGTATATATTCCCCTTGATTTTTCTGCATGTACATTAACGTGGATGTGTGTTCCTGCTTGCAGCCTACTCACTGAAGTACCTGCTTAAGATGCATGTAGCTTTCTAGTCTAACAGCATGCAATAAATTAATTCCTAGCTCACGGGGTTTCTGTTGTGAGATCTGTGTACATTAAAGACAACATGAATACAGAGACATTTACACTGTGTAAAAATTCTGTTAAACATGGCAGGTGAGAAGTCATTAGAAAATGCTGAAACAATCCTTTGCAAGGATTCCCATTTATGTTATGGAACGGTGGTCCTAACATTTGAAGCTTTGCAAGATTTTTGTGAGTGTGGAATCTACATGTTTCTAGTAGCCTAGTTCAATGTGCAGGAATGCTTTCTGCTTAGAGGGTGTAAATCTAACCTAAGTGTTTTAGAGAGCAGTATATGAAACTATGTATGGAAGTGGTTGGTGTTAAAGAGCATTTTTTGGATAGGTTCTGTGCAGGCAAGTATTGCTTGCAGTCTGTGAGGATGGATCATAGTAATTAATTAGAAATAAGCTATTTTAAAATAATTGTAAAGTAACTGTTAGGCAAAAGGCATTACAGCTGTGCTGATATTTAGCTGTTTGAAAGCACTGTAATGTAGCTTCATGTAAAATACTGCAAGATTATCTTTCTAATAAATGTGTAAGGGTGATGTGAGTAGTTAAGTCTGCTGTAATGCTGCTCTGAAGAGAGGGGAGGTGGTTTTAGTAGGCCAGGCTGAGTTATGGGTTTCTAGCAGTGCCCCAACAACTACATGCAGTCCCTTCTTAGTGAAATAATTTATGACTGGAAAAATGTTATGAAGAAATTATTTTTTTTCCTTTAATAAACCAATTATTTAACTATCCTTTCTGAGCAGGATTGCATTTAGTATTTCATATCTATGTTTAATCTGCAAGTGAGTACAGAAGGAGCATGAGGACCCAAAGAGATGCTGCACATAGCAGAAATTAATCCTCTAAAGTTTTTGTATATCCTTTTATATAGAATGGATGTAATACCTGACAGATCTAAAATTAAGACTGAGATGCATTCCCTGCACAACTTTTCCATCTAACTAAGATAACAGTGTGAATGATAGAGGTACTGGAATTGTAGGTTGTTTTTTTTTTTTTCAGGGAGGAAAAGGGAGTGGAGAGAATCCCCCAGACATTGCCCTGCTTTGTTTATTGTCTGTAGAGGTGTAAGTTTTGATGAATTTGGAGCAAGCTAGACCTATGTGGAGCACATAAAGCTAGATGTTCTCCATTTCTAAAGCTGAAGTGAAAGGAGAGTTGTTTGCTGTTCCCTTTAGGAAGCTTTAGTGGCTTTATTTTCTTAAAACTGTGAATTATTTTTCATCAGAGTTGCTGACTTGCACTGTCTTGTATTTCCAATGGGACATTGTCTGCCTTCTGTAATGATATTCCAACACCACTCTGAAATGTCAGAAAATGCATTAGAAGTCTCTCCTGAAATATGCCAGCCATGCCAAATGTTGGTAAGTCCAGGTGAGGTTTTTTGACTGCAGTATGAGTTGCTTAAACTATTATCTAATTATGCATTTTCAGGTTAAATACAGAACCTGATGGATGGCAAAAGCTACAGTAACCTCGTGGACAAGTTAACTGTCTGTGCTGAGACTCAGCACATGCAGCTAGCTAGGCCTTTCTGTGCTGACCCAGTGGTCACGTTTCATACCTATCCAGAAACACCAAACCAGGTCACTTGCTCTGAAGATTTGTCGTTCCTGCCTTTCATGTCTGAGCACCTCATCAAGGAGGGCTTCTACACTGAGCCCTGCACCTTTCCTTACCAAATGCCCCATTCCACTTACCACAGAAGTGAGTATTCCTATGGGCCAGCTTTCATCAGAAAGAGGAATGAGAGGGAAAGACAGAGGGTTAAATGTGTCAATGAAGGCTATGCTAAGCTGAGGCACCACCTGCCCAAGGAGTACTTGGAGAAGCGACTCAGCAAAGTAGAGACGCTCCGTGCTGCAATAAAATACATCAGCTACCTGCAGTCTGTTCTGTACAGTGACTCTGTGGCGACAGAGAAAAGCCTTGTGGAGCCAAGCCAAGCACCTAAAGCAGTTAAACAAAACCAGTTTTTAAAGACTATCTAAATAGCTCCAAACCAACCAGAAGATGTCCTCTCTGGGAACCTAGTAGCCGCTGTATTACGAATGACATGCGTGGTCCTGGCACTCCTTAGGAGCAGATCATAGCACACATCAGTATCAGCCCACAGAAGAGAGTTTTGATTTTGCAGATAGTAACTCAGATATGCAAAAGATAACTGGAAAAATCTCATCTGAATGGCCTAATTTAGCTGATTAACTTTTAGAATTGTCACCAGACCAAAATTGTAGTGCCTGGATGCGTGAGGTAACTCTATGTATCATCACAGCCTGCATGCTTTAAAATAAAAGCTTTTCACTGATGGACTAAGATTCCTCTCATTTTCTGCCATGTTACTGATGTACACTTCTGAAAATATTCTTTGTTTAATTGCCAATGCTTCCCTTAAAAGGCCTTTTTAAATGTTTCCAGGAATGTTGTTATATGCCAGCAGAAAGAATAACTTCAAGGGGGAAAATAACAAGAGGGGCTTAGCAGCTCTCTGAACCAGAGTTACTGAACACAGGAAGAGCAGAACATCTTGAAATGACTGTTCCATCCTTTTCTTATAAATAGATCATTTAATCCCATTAAAAACTGTTGACTTGGCCCCATTTGTGTTGAAAATTAGGTTCTGCAGCCATCAGCACCCTTAAAAATTAGGACTGCTCACACAGTGCACAGTATAAATGAAGGTTTGACAAAGTCTTGGCCTTCAGGAAAAAAAAAATCCTCAAGTGGAATGTTTTCAGGACTTTCACTGGTAATGGTCAAGGTCTGGGATGGTCTTGTCTGACCTCTCTCTTTCCTCTGTGTTATTGATGGTTTTAGCTAAGTGGTGTAGAATAGATTCATGTGAAGGTGGTGAAGAGAGTTTAGCTTAAAAGGGCAAATCGTTCTTAACGTTTGCAGTATGTAAGGGAATTGTGTCACTGATACTGAACAGCAGTTCTGCTGATAGCATGAGAGCAGGTAGTCTGTGGGTGCAGCAGAATGTACAGCAAATGGTTACAGTCTTCCTAAGTACTCTATCCTCCCTAACTGCAGTCATCCCTTCATGGTTTTTTAGTAGCAGTTAATTGAGAAACGCCTACAAAATGCAATTAAGTACTTCACCACCCCCCAAAAAAAGAAAACAAAAACCCAAACCCCACTCCAAAAAACCAAAACAACCAAAAAAGGAAAGTTGTTGAGGAGAAAACGAAGATTAGAGATCACAGTGGAGACTGACAGGTAGATTTCTATGTAGTATTCTGGCATGTTTTTGACATGTCCTTTGTAGGACTAAGGTAGAAATCATCAATCCTTCCTCTTTATTGTGAAAAAGAAATGTTTCTAAAGCAATTTGACCTCTGTCTCAGCTTCAACCCTTCTGTCCATGTTTCAAACCAATTTATTTGTCACAGCTTGTGGTGATTTGGGATTTTTTGGTGGTTTGGTTGGTTTTGGTTATTTGGTTTTTGTTTGTTTGTTTAATTCTCCCCCTCTTAAATCTGAGCTACTATTTTTTGCCCTACAATAGTAGCCAGAAAGGCCAGAGGACACTGTGCCCTCTTACCCTCCCTTCTCTGCCCCTGCAGCCTTTCAATGCAGTATCGAGATCAATGGGGAGCTGAAAACTGAGCGGGTGCATGGCAGACAAATAGTCTCTGTAGTCACATTCCACTGTTTTTTAGCTGTAAGGTCAGAATGTCTGATCCTGGTGGCAATAACTATGGCAGCCTCCATAGCAACTAGGAAACACTGGCAGCAAGCAGCTTCCTGCGTCAAGCAGGCAAAAGGGCAAGATTTCTGCATTGGGACTAAATCCAAATCCACCAGATGCAGCATTATCAATAGCTGGTAAGTTTGAAACACTGCTGTGGCAAAGTACTTGGAGTTACTCAGAGAGAAAACTTTCTTATAGCATCCTGTTTTATGCAAAAATAGGAGACCTGTCTGTCAGCAGTGACAGCACTGAGTGGGTTTAAAATGTACTTTAAGGTATGACTGGTACTGCATTTCTTTACAAAGTATTACTGATTCCACCTTGTTTTGGCTGTGTAGCTGTGAAACAAGTGAATGTATTGTGTTGGGTCGTGATTTAAAACCACATTTTGCAGCAGCTAACTCACTCTTCTTGTGGGGTTTGGTCTGCTAGTTTTCTGGAATTATGTCTATCTGAGAGTCCTCACAACAATTACTCCCAGATCGTATCAGATAAGAGACAAAATAAGGTTTAAACCTAGTAGGAATGCTTAAGCTATGTTTTGTAAAATTAGGCACTTACCCTAAGCATGCTAAACACTTGTAAGCAATGTTACAAAGAGGAAAAAAAAAGGCAGCTTGTCAGCTTGTCTGCTTCATCTTGTCAGCTTGCTAGAGATAGCATCACATCATCAATCCTAGTTTGACAGCATCTGAATAGTTATCATTTGTCAAATCTAATTCTTTCTTATGGCAAGCCTTAATCCTACTGTTAGAAAACATGACAAGACAGCTGAAAGATCAAAATACTTCCTCTTAATACATGACTATAAATAAAACAAGTAACAGGCAACTGCAATCTACCATCACGTTCAGAAACTGTCACGTTTCCTCAGCTTGTCAACCTGAGCTGTAGTTTCTGTCTCAGCTTGTAAAATAGGGAACTTTTGGTTGCTGCTTTGCTGGAAATTTTCAGAGCACTTCTGGTTTCCTTGAGTGTTTCTGTCTCACCACCAGGTCTGGATTTTTGACTGACTGAGGATCACTGAAGTCAGTGGTACAGGTTCAATCTGACCAAATGCCAGTCTGGACTTTTGGAAATAATTATCTTCACACAATAATAAACAGCAAAACCTACTAAGTCCTTGAGGCACAGTGGAAAGCATTTACTTGTGTCGGAAAGTACAATTATGTTGTCTCTTTTGTGCCAACAGATCACACCTGAGTCTTGCAGGTAGTACCTGTGCAGGAATGTCTTATTTGGGAGGGTTCCTGCCGATGGATCGCAGGTATTGCAGTGCAACACCAGCTCTGCACAAGTTCTGGTGCCCCAGCGTGGTACCTGCTGTCATCCCCTGCTGCAGGAGCTCCTCTGTAGTGCATCCTGCCTGGATCACTGAGCCACTTAGCCCCCAGAGGTAAAATCAAGTTCTTGTTTGAGTCTGTGATTTACCATTCTTCAGTCTATCTAACAGGATAAAACAAGCTGCTGTGTCAGATTAATAAATTAGCAGTTTGAACATCATTTGAGCTTTCCCCTCCCCTGAACTGGCAGTTTTGTAGATGGTATTAACTGAAGTGATTTGCTACCCTGGAGATTATGAAAAGCAAAGCCTGAGTAAACCTCCTATGAAAGAAACATTTCTTTAATATTATTTGGATAAATAAAAGTATCTTGCATTAGCAGCTGTCTTCAGTGAAATGTTTCTAATGCTTTGTGACAGGGGATTATTTTTCCTATTTTGAACTCAAACCTGTTGTCAACCAGCAATTTTGTTGTTTGCTTTTCCACTCTTCTGTTATTCCCTGAATGCCACACTGCAAACCATCAGCTACAGCACTCTCGAGCACACCTACACAGTGCTCTGTGCTGGGGATGGATCCTTCTCCTGACCTTAAGGCTTGTGTTGGCTTGCTGTGTAGACAGCAAAGGGGCTAGTGCAGGCAGTGCTGGCTCAAGATACCAGTCTACTCCTGGCTCATTTCATCTAAAGCCAAACCCAAAGAAATCTGAGTTAAAAACAGGCACTGATTTACTTATTTTTGTAATGTGAGAGAAAGCAATTGTCCCAGCACAATTTTCTTGTTTCTTGCGTGCTTTGGCCTGTGGCACTGCTGCAAAATGAGGTGGAGTGATGCAGTTCTTACATCTTGCAGTATTTTTTAGTTGGGTTTTATTTTAATGAGTGACAGAAGTTGTTTGTCCCAGTGCTAACAGTTTCTCTTTTCTCCAAGGTGCCAATGGATTAGCCACTGTCTCTGCTCCCACGGCCCAGCACAGAAGAGGCTGAGAAGTTTGGGGAAATCAGTGAGCTTAGGCAGCAATGTCCCTGTGCTGGTGAGAGGGGATTGGGATGGATTTTATTATCGTGGTACAATAAAAGAGGAGACAGAGGTGAGTGACGGTGTGCAGTAGTCATGGGTACATTTAAGAAGGTGTCCAGTCCACCAGCAGGCCTCATCATGCAGCACCTGAGCTTAGTGTAATAACAGTTTTGATTTCAGCTGGTGCATGAATTAGAGAATAGATCATCAGGACAGCTGATGCTTGTGGTTATGTTGATTCATAAAGCTCTCAACTTGCTGTCCTCACCTCCTGCTGCCTGGCTCGGTGAGCTGCTTGCATGTAGCACAGCTTCAGGCACCAGTAAACTAACATTGATCAAATCTGTCCTCTGCTTAGCCACCTTTACAGAGTCCATTTCTAGGAGTAAGCTGACATGCTTCAGAGATCCTCATCTTGTGCAGATGATGGGTGCCCTCCAAGCTCCCAATTCCTGGTGACAGCAGTGGTGTTGTGCAGCTTGCAAGAGCAGGCCCTCTGCTTCTGCTGGCTCTAGGCATTGAGCCAGGCTCAGATGAAGAGTGTGAGCAGTGTACCATTGACTGTTGTGTGTAGACACATAACCATCAACAGCACAGGAAAAGCACTAGTGTGTTATGTACACACTTCCAGCTTGAGTCAGCTACAGACTAATGGCTTGGTGTCTTCTCAGAAATGTTAGTGAAAGCTTTAATTCATTAGTTTGTTAGCACTTCAAACTTAACAGAAAAAAGAGCCCATTCTTTCTGAAGCATGGGAAAGTACCTCTGTTGATGGAAAGCCTCTTGACAGGCCTGAATTTAAAAGAAAATAGAAATTCTAAACAACCCCTCCCAAGAAGCAGAGTTCCTGTTGCATGCAGTGAAGAAGGACTTGGATGTGACCAAAGAACAGCCTAAACAGCTTCAGTGTCCCTTTTTATCTGGTGCACACAGGGTGGTTTGTGAATCCAGCTGCACTCTAGAACTTTTTCTCTTGGGGAAGAAAATACAGGTGCTAGCAGCAGTGAACCTGTGTGTATGTTTCACTCAGCCTGCTTTCTCCTGAGCCTCACCAAAGTATTTATGGCTGTCTCCAGTGCTGGACTAACACTGTACACTGTTAATTGCTGTTCAGACTTGCTTGGTGTTTTGGCCTAGCCACAGAATGGCTTCCTGGTGAAGGTTACATGACCTGACACATTATGGGCTGTTTCTCAGAGGAAATATGATTTTGTTCCTGGTAACAGAATGAAAGAGGCATGTTTCTGGTAGAGTTTGCCAAACCACTTGTGTCACGAGGAAAGCATCCAGTGTGTGTGCAAAAAACATCAAAGGATGACATCCTGGAATATGTGAATGGGATGAAGCATTCCCTACTTCCTGGAGACAAAGTGCTGGCACCCTGGGAGCCAGAAATGGCCAGGTACGGCCCAGGAAGTGTCCTCATGGGCATTGAGACGAGGGACCCCTCACGAGGTAAGTAAGATGCTGCCTCTTCCTCTTCACCTTGTTCCAGAACATGAGTGGGGCTGTCATGATACTGTTGTCATCGTGCTGCTGCCAAGGAAACACCAATGCAGACAGCAGTCTAGCGTTGCTTAAAACTAGCAGGAGCTGATGGGACTTGCTGATGGTTATCTGCACATCACCTCACTGGCCTGACACTAAGTAAATTGTGACCCATAAAAATGTCATCTTCCTTGTCTGTGGATGTGCTATTTCCAGCCTGTTCTGGTGGGACCGTCTGCCATGTATAGGACAGAGGCCTTTTCATGAGGGATACAAGTGAGGCAGCTCTCAGGAAGCACCCAACCGGCCTTGAATGTTCACATTTGTACCAAATGGTAGACCTGGGGGTGATTTTATCACTCAAACATAGGAGATTTCAACAGCTTGTTCACTTTTTCCCATATCTGCCAGTCAAGCTCCACTGACTTACCAAAATACTGCTCTCAAAGCCTTACTGCTGACTTTGGCAGTAACAACAGAAGGTGCTCAGCCAACAGTTTCTTCATCTGATTATAACCTGGGAGGGAAGATGCTGCCAGGCCTGTTGCCACCCCGACCGTGCCCTAGCTGCCCACTCCACCCTCTGTGAGGCACTACCTCAGAGAGGGGTGACAGCTGATCCTGCTTCTTGGCATGAGTAGAAAGGGAGTAAAGCTGAAAGCCTGCTCTTTGTACATCCACTGCCTAGGCAAGCCAGATGCTGATGGCTGCTTCCCTTTTCCCTCAGCAGCCTCAGAAGATGAAGACATTACAGTCCAGTTCTGGAATGGAAGGAAAGTGAAACTTCCACGAGGTGTTGCTCTCTGGATCCCTCCTAGCCTGTGGGAGAGGATTGTAGAGATGATCCACATGCCCTTCACCAGCAGGCTGAAGACCAGAGAAAGTCTGGACACCAAGCCTTGTATTTTTTCCTGCAGTCTTAAACCAGCCCCAATTCCTGTTTGGGCTGTGCATAGGCTTGCCAAGCATTGCTTACTCTGCTCACCCTGCTGGCCACATTTCCACTGTCACTGTGATGGTACATCCTGTTCCTTAGCATATAAAAGATGGAATTGCTGCTATCACCCCCATGTTGATACCTGGTGGCCTCTTCCATCCAGATCTGTGGCCTTTCAGAGTGAAACTGAAGAGACAGATTCCATCAGCAAGCCCTCTCCATGCCTTTTAGAACTGAAAGACCCAAACCAAGAAGCAGTAGCAGCTGTGGCAGTGTCTCCCCCCTATTCTGATTCAGACCTGGACCTGAAGCCTTTCTCCACTAAGAGCAGTGTGGTGGAAAGTGCTGTTAGCACAGGCTCTGGCTGTCTTGAGAAGCCCAGGCTAAAGGATTCTGCAAGACCTAGCTGGAAATACTGGAAAAGAAGCCACCACAAGTCCCATCCCAGCAATTCAGGTACCTTTTTAGACCCTTGCAGTGAAGCAGCAGCCAGAGAGAAAAAACCCAAATGTGTTCTGGGCTCCTTTCATCTGGGCAGTCACTTTGCCTGTAGCTGATTGCTATAAATACTATCTATTTGCATATTAACTACAATACAACCCCCTTCCCAATGTTTCTGCTGCCTTATCCTGCATGCCAGGTCTTCCTCTGGCAACTTCTCCAATGGGAGACTACTGGAACACTGAATTTCATTTGGAGGCATAGATATCCCTCTCTGAATTTGTTCCCCATCCTTTTCCTATGCTTGGTGCTAACATCTCCATTGACCTTTAGAGTCAGTGCATGCAGAATAACCTGAAAGAATTCTTTCCAGGCTTAAATTGCATTTTTCTCTGTTCCCAAGTGAATGACTCTCCATTTCAGTTCTGGTTTCACTTTTTTAGATAAAATTTTCCTCCTTCCCAGGATTTCCCAGTTGCAGCAGCAGATGTAAGATGGAATCCACAGCCATCTCTACTGGGGACATGTCTGGTGTTGCCCCAATTAATCAAAGTACTGAAACATTTGAGCAGTCTCCCAGAGGGCAACTATCAATGGAAGAAATCACAAGGCACCAGGACTTGAAGCTGTCATTGAGGGTAAGGTGATCTGTATTAACACTGTATTTATGTAATTACACAGTGTGTTTGGATGGAAGATATATTCTTGTTAATGGTCTGGAAGTTAGCTAGAGAAATACATCATTTGTAACTTAACTGCTTGCTAAGGTCATCTACTGGTTTTGTGACAGCTGGAAAACTTAGTCACTAATTGTAACAAAACAAAAATCCCAAAATCCTAAGGGAATGCTGAAGCTGCTTGGTAAAATGGAAAAGATGATGTCAGTAACTGTGTATTTGATAATTTGTATTTCAATTCACAAACCAAAGACATCAACCCAGGGAAGCAGGGAGCAGGGACCTACATGGGCCATGAAGACGCTCAGAGGGCTGGAGCAGCTCTGCTATGAGGACAGGCTGAGAGAGTTGGGGCTCTGCAGCCTGGAGAAGAGAAGGCTTCCAGGAGACCTTAGAGTAGCCTTCCAGTATCTGAAGGGGGCTACAGGAAGGTTGGGGAGAGACTATTTACAAGGTCTTGTAATGACAGGACAAGGGGCAATGGGTTTGAACTGTCAAAGGGAAGATTTAGACTGGATGTTAGGAGGAAGTTCTTTCCAGTGAGGGTGGTGAGACACTGGCACAGGTTGCCCAGGGAGGTTGTGGCTGCTCCCTCCCTGGAGGTGTTCAAGGCCAAGTTGGAGGAGGCCTTGAGTGACCTGTACTAGTGGGAGGTGTCCCTGCCTATGGCAGGGGGTTGGAACTGGATGATCCTTGAGGTCCCTTCTAACCTTACCATTCTATGAGTGGCCCTAGAAATGGACAGATGTGACTGTCAGCAGTGATAAAAGACAAGAAAAGATTCAATCTGGAAAGGTACTGGGCTCATGCCAGTCAAAATGTGACAGTCACAATCTCCATCTCTGAAAGATAAAAGCAGATTTTTAGTCAACAGTCTGTACTGAGTATTTTCTCTTACTGATTCACAAGAAGCAAGCAGTTTAAACAGCAGATCCCTACCCTGAAGCTGGGGGATAGAGATTAAGAAAACTGTATCACAGCTAGGAACACAGGCAACACTTTGGGTTTTAGGCCTGGTTTCTGCTTGCCATGGTCCTCTCCTGCTTTAGAAAAACTTGGGGAAAAATAGTCAGAACATGAATGTCAAAAATCTCCCCAACAACAGAAAAGAAGAAAAAAGGTTTGTGGGAAGAAGAGGAAGATTAAAGAGAATGGCAGGATGAACAAAAATGCTGCTCTGCACAAGAGCATCATGCATACAATTAATAAATTGTATCTCAGAAACAAGCTCCTCTGTACCTTCCTGCTCTTGCTCCTGAGCTAAGAATAAAACTTTGAATGTGCTAAATGTGCACAACTTGATTCAGAAGATGAATCTGTTAATGACATGTCTTAGTGAACAGAGAATACATATATTGTATTCTCACAACCACAGACATCACTCTGAAGCAGATGCCTAACAATTTACTAACTGTATGGTTCCTACTTCATTTAACTAATCATAACTGCACACCTTTGTAATTGATTTCCTAGGAATTTTTTAGGCCAGGTTGGAGCTCCAGGCAGACAGTGTCCCAGCTGTGCACCGAAGTGACATGCTTTGCCTTTTGGTAAAGCTAAAACTGGCAGCATGAATCACAGTAGTGGATGCAACCTGGTGCTGCAGATTATAGTGACACACTTTTCTTCCTGTAAAACAGCCTTTGGTGTTCTTAAACCCTGAAGATAAAATGCTGTTCCTTGAGACAGCTGAAGCAGTTTTACCATTTAACACAGACTGCATCAGAAATGACTTGCAACAAACAAGCAAAGCTAGAGAGCAGACTTCCCAGAGGTGCTCTGTATGGAGTGAATGCTCTCCCACTGCAGTCACCAAAAATCTTTACTTGTAAGCTGCAAAGCTTTTGATCAAAGCCTTAACAGCTTCTGCAAATCTGTTTGGTTTATTGTACAGTTTTGTGTTTAGCAGTGAAGTTTGTATTAGCACAGAAATTACACCATTATTAAAGCTGCATGAGGCAGAGGAATCTGTCTTACAGCCAGGAATGCAGCAGTTACAAAGAAATTGATGCTTTTTTTAAGACAAGATTTTCAAGGGGTTTGTTTTCTGTCCTCCAGGAAGAAGCATCAGAAAAACAAAGCTATAAAACAGCAAAAAAGGAAACAGAGCCAGATGATAAATGTAGTGCAACTTGCATAGGAGACAGCAAACTTGATGATATAGACCATGTCAGAAGAGGGCAGACAGTAAAACCAACTGTGCTCACTTGCAGCAAAGCAGAGAGATGTGATCAACCAGAATTCAATAATCATACAACTGATGAAGTTCAGGAGCTGGAATTTCAGGTAAACTGTTTACTAAGCAAATCAAAATCTGATTTACTGTCTCAGGAGAGTATCTTTATAGGTAACTGTAATTTTAATAACTGATAAATTTTATTTCAAACCATGTTGAATTTCAGCATCCACATTTTTTACTCCAAGGTGTTAAATTCCTAATAGTTTGGACTTGACTTTACCCTTCTGGAGAGACCAGGCAAGCTAGTATGAGCACTAAAATTCTGAACAGGTGCACAGCAGTGGCCTAACAAACCTCCAACTTGTTTGGTTCTCTGGAGCCAGAGAGAGGAATTCAGCACAGTGATTTCTTTTTTGGACAAAGCCAGAAGGAAGAGAGAAACAATACAAGCTGACAGCTGAAAACGCTTTTTCAGGATTAAAGCAGAAAAGAAAGCTGCCAGAGGGTAGAGGACCTGCTTCTGTAGATAAAAACAACAAAATGCTTAGAGTTCCAGCATTCAAGACACTGAATTTTACAGGTATATCAGTAGGTCAGGTCACTAACTGTGGAACCTGATCCTTCAGGAGTTATGTATCCAAGGAGTCTCACTGATGAGACTGCTCATGTTGAAAGCATATGGACCTGCCCAGAAGCTGCAGTGTGCAGTTGCTCAGCACTGCTTTTTTTCACTGCAGGAAATAGCAGACAACTCAGGGTACCCAGCTGCCTACTGAAGAAGGCAGCTGACTGCTGTTCAGCCTAGGTAAGATCCTGAAAACAGACAGGACTTAAGTGTCAAAGTTTATGTGCCTATGCTGAACACCTAACACATTCAACCACCTTCCTAATTAGGGTCCTAGATAGTGAATTTGATTTGCATTGTATTTCTGTATCAGAATAGCAGAAGTACAGATAGGAGAGGTGCATTTGAGCCAGCTGCTCTAAAATCAGTGCCAGCCCACAGAATCTAGTGTACATTTATATTCACACCACATGGATCATGCTCTCTCTTGGTCATGAATATGACTTGGACACTGTCTGAAGAGAATACAAAAGACACTGTCATCACAAAGATTAAATTAAGTATTTTATTCCATTGATTGTATCTTTCATTGTTTAAAGCATAAAACCCTGGCATTACAGCCACATCATTGGATTTAAGGCATACAATGTACAAGTATGTATAAAATCAGTGTACAAAGTGGGCTGCATATAATTGCATCAAGTAGAAAACAAACATACAGGCCATAAAAATGAAGTCCCAAAGAGGATATTAGTAAAGTGCCAATAAGATATACATAGTTTGTTACATGCATTAATACAGCCTTGTATTTTATTCTTGTGATTGCCAGAAGACAACAAACATCACAGAACAAAAGTTAGATCAATACTTTGTCCTGCACTGACATCCACCACGTGGGTTTGCTGCACCATGTCCTCTGAGGTTGCTGTGACAGAGTAGGTGCCAGGAGAAACTTCAATGTAGATGTCTTGGGAAGCTTGCCTGGTCTTTAGGGGAGGCAGGGGAGCAAGGTTTCATTACTGGTTAGTCATCTCAGATTTCCCACAAAACCAACAATTTTGAATTTGGGTTAAAAAAAAGGAAAAAGGAGGTATCAGCTGCTATGTAAGCACACTAAGATTTTTCAAAATATAAAGCTAGTATGGACAGAATTGCAAAATGTTTCTGTCAGTGCAGAACTTAGCAGGTATCCCATCAAAGTATTCCATCTAATGTTTCCATCAACAGAAATAATCAACATGCTGTAAGCTCTGCTCAAAGAACTGGAAGTTACCTGAATAGTTTTGAACATAAACCTGGAGAACATCCATACAAGGCCACTCCCACTAATTTGTACTACGGTACAGATTTCATGTTTCTCATCTTTTGTGGCTTAGACATTCCTAAAATTGATTTGGTGAGTTAGGTTTTGAGAAATAGAAGGAGTTTTCTCCTCCTTGAGGATCAGAAGTCTTCAGAGAGGCTGTATGAGGGCCAAACACAACTGGCTAAGGAACTGCTGCATGCCTTTTCTCAGCACAGGGAATGTGTCAGGAACACAAACGAGGTGAGACTGGAGAACTGCTGGGTTATTTCTACTGATGCAATTCACAAGAGCCTAATGATTAATCACAGTGATGTTCTGTGCCAGCCCAAACACATAAAGTAGACTTTTAACTGGTTACATGCCAGAATGCCACCACCTGGTTTGTAATTCATTGTGCAGCTCTCTCTGCATGCCCATTCTACTGCCCACCTAGATGTACACTAGAATTGTGAATGCACCACTGGTAAATCTTCTGTGCCATCACAGAGTCTCTACACCTGGTCACAAATTTTGACCAGCTTGATGCAAAACAGTAAAGAAATGCTGCACTTCAATTTAAAACTGAAGTATTCTATACACTTACATGTTGCTGGCAAGTTTGACCTTGACTGGGCACTACAGAGGCTTCGGTCCTCTGGAAAGAAAAAGATACTGTTTTCTAATGATACACCACAAAAGGCAAACACAGTCCCTGAGAGAAGGGATGCCCATGGAATTTTCCCCTCCCCAAAAGGACTGATAGGACATTGATTGGTGCCACCAGAAGTTACTTTGCCCACCCCCTCCCAAAGGCTCAGATCAGTCCAGGTGTCCACATGCCCACAATATCAAATCACATAAGTAAGTGTCAGAGGCACAATTGTCTCACGGTGACAGAAGAAACAACCTTTAATCAAACCCAAACTTATGTACTTACCTCCTCTTCCTCAGATGCCAGCTCTCTTTCGTCTGCTTGCCTGCCATGGTATCTGCAGATGTGTTTGATTTCATGTTCTTTGTATTTACAGGCTGCCATGAAGCTGTAGTACTTCTGCACAAAAGCAGAAACAGAAAATACTGTGTGGAGAAGCACCAAAGCTATGCTCACAACTACTGCAGATGAAACAGTTAGAAGTGGAACTGCACAGCTACAGATCTGTGTTCACTGGCTGGCTTGTTCCTGTGTGAGGATGAAAACAATGCCAGGACAAAACAGTCAGCCTTATCTCCTGACAGAAAACATAGCGACTGTCTGATACCTCAGAAGTGAATTCATGCCAAAATCAGAAAGAATGCTTTAAAAACATCTACTGATCAGGCTCTTCAGGAAAAAAAAAAAAAAAGCTGTCCTGGAAGAAGGCAGTTTTATGGGTCCCTAACAGGACATAAATGCAGGCTTAGGTGCTTTGCAACCCAGGCAGTGATGATTGGTTCTGCACAGCAAGTGCGGGAGGCTAAAAGCAGGACACATGAATAATGAAATATGAGTTGGTGAAGAAGCTAAAGGGTCTTCAAGACTTATCAGTAGCATAGCAGTATTGAGAATTGTATTTAAATCCACAGCAGCCCTTTTCTGGCTCCACAGTAAAGGTACTTGAATCTTCCTCACTTCAAATTTGAGTACAGCTCTGCTGCCATCTGTTGTCACCAGAGAACTCCTCCCAGGGTTACCTTTTTGATCACAGGAACAAAGTTCTAAAATATGTATTTTATTCCACTTCTGTTTTCTTTGTCTCTTTTTCTTTCTCCCTATTAATTTGGTTGGAAGATACTTTCCAGATCATCCAGGCCAACTGTCAAGACTAAACTTACCAAAGTAAGGCTGATGGCAATTCTTATTCCCAAATCTATTGCTGTGCTTTATTCCTTGAGGTTATGCACACATTAACACGATTTGGTTGCTTGTACTGTGGTTTGCTGTAGAACTATGTGCCGAAATACATCAAATACTCTGACTTGGTAATGCTTCACAGAGCATCTCTTCACAGTAGGTGAGCTGGATTCTTTCACAGGATGCCACCAAACAAAGAAATCAAATCAAACTTTTGGTAAGAAATACGAGCAAACTTTGGTCCCTTAGTAACTCTTCATCTCAAATCAGTTTTACTCACTTGTGGTCAAGTGCCTAATTGGCTGTGGATGTTTATTTGCAGTTTGCAAACTTTGTCTATGAACTTGTGGGCTTACAGAGCTCCCTCTTCCCTCCCTGTTAATGATTCTTATCCACAGAAGATGACTCAAGCAGTACTGTCTGGGCTGATGTATAAAAGTAGAAACCATCCACTGCTCATTCCAACTCTAATACTCCTAACAGGGCATAGGATGACTCTTTATAGGTATAGTTTTGTTTCATCTTGTGTAAAACTCTATTCTGCCTGTTTTAACTGGTTACTGTGTATGCAGTGCTCTGAAATTATAAAGACATTAAGAGCTAAACATCTGGTGTGTGCTGAATGACTGTTTTCCCTCATTTAGTTGAGGACTTAGTCAGTTATTAACTCTGCAGACAATGGGCTCCCTGCTGTGTTATGTGAACAGATCCCAAAGCACACAAGAGATGTTGACTGATTGAGTTTTCAGTACTAATGTACACTCAGGCTGCAGGGCAGCATTCACAAGGAGGAGATGGCAGTCAGACTCACAGTCTGTGTACCCAGAAGAGTACTGACAACTGGCAGCTGGAGCCAACATAAAAGCGGTGGAGCTGGGCAGCCGTAGGTTGTACCTCTCAACTTCTATTTATCTCAAAGACATGGTGCTGCTCAAAACTGAGCCCACACTCCTTATCCACTAGCAACACCTCAAATTGAGTTTGCTCTGAATTTAGAGCTAACCACCCCATATGGTTTAAGCAAACACATGACACGAAGCAACCTCTTTCCTCAGGATTCAAACTCTCCCTTAAATGTCACTCAGAACACACTGACTCTATTCGCCACCATGAGCGGTGTGATGGAAACAAAAGGTTACTCTGTCATGTCACTCCACACCAGAGGCAGAGGCACCTCCAGCACAGGGAAGAACTCTCTACATGTGACAAGCCCCTGCACCGGCTGACACAAGGTATCTTGTGCTGTAACCTCTCGCTTCTGTTTCTCTAACCACAGTGCCGTTCCACCAAGAAGTGGAGCAGCCCACTTCTAAGATCTACAAGTCTACGGGTACTGCCAATGGAAAATGCTGACAGTGGTGTTTACCAGTTGGTCACTTATCACTGATGAAGCCTAACATATAAGCTAGTGGATGATGGCCAATGTCTCAAATTAGTTTAGGCCAGCACTACAGGGTCACTGGCTAAGCTCTTGCCACGCAAGGCACGGAACACACCCATTTGTGCAGCATGGGCAGTTCAAAGAGGCCTGTGCTAGGCACATCGGGCACGTTCCTCTTTGCATGGGTCTGGGGGTAGAACCTCACCTCGCATTCCTTTGTGGCTTGATTCATCAGGTTCACAATGGAAGCGAATGCTGCGCTGAGCCGTTGCGAATCTTCTTCCTGCAATGAAGGACGTTTTGTGACTGGCAATGAGCTGCTCGCTGCTCGGCGCAGACGGCGCCGGGTGATAAGTACTCGCTGGTGCCCGTGGCTGTCTCTGGGGTGAAACAGCCACGTGTGGCCCACGGCCGCAGCGCGCACCCCGGCCTGCAACAGGCGTCAGAGCATTCTGAGGCACCTGCTATGCCTGGGCGGTCACCAGAGACACCAGCATCCTGACCGTGCCGGCCCTCGGTCTGTACCGCCCTCCCGACCACGGGACGATGTTTTTGCCGGGAGGAAGCACGTAAGAGGCACCGATGTGGAGCCGCCCTGCGTGCTGTACAGCGCCTGCGGCGGGCTGACGCACACGCACGGCTCTGCCCCACGCACGTATACAGATATATATAGACACTCGGGGCCTCTGCAGGACACGGGCTGTTCGCGGCCGCCCCGCCCCGCCCCGCTGCAGCACTAACCGNCACCCCGCCGGTGCCGCGCCGTCCCGCCCCGGCTCCGCCTCCCACCGGTGATATGGGAGTAGGTCCCGGCGCAGAGGCACATGGTTCGGTCAGAAGTTCTCAGGGTCTGCCTTTTCTCCAGACATTCATGCACCGCCCTGCGGTAAAGCCACTGCCCCGGTCGGAGTAGGGGTGTCAGGACAAGCCTCCCGTGAGCTCCCCTTAGCGACAACGGCTCTCCGAGTGCCCGAGTGCCGTTCCGCCGCAGTTCCCGACGGGCTATAACGGGGAGGAGCCGAGAGAAGCTGGAGGATGCCGAGCCGCGGCTCAGCGGGAGACAAGAATGGCTCGGCGGACTGCTGCTAATGGGCCCGGGGAGGTTCACCTCGTGGTCTCCGTAGTGGAAAGCAGCAGTCGCAGCGCGGGGTGGGGCTCTCGTTAAACTCTTGAGGTACAAAGCAACAATCACAGTGCACAGTGATGGTTGGCCGAGTGAAACGGGTGTTGGTAAGAGACGAGCAGCCAGGTCAGGCTGCCTGCAAACTATTGCTGTGTCTGCGCGCCAAAAGGAAGCCTTCCACTGTGGTCAGTAAAGAAAAAGCAGAGAGCGCGTTTGCCTCCTGCGAATAAGCTCTGCCAAACAAGCACATTTGCTCCCCGGAAGCTGCTTCAGGCCCAGGAGCCTTTTCTAGCAGGGCAGCGTGCACATGAGAGGCTGAGAGGATGCAGCCAGCGTTCGCAGCTTTCACATGGACTTGGAAAGCGGCAGTGGCTACCTGCAAGTTAGGGCCTCTCTGTGACAGCAGAAAGGACAAAATGAGCACATATCTATTTTTTTTTTTTTTTAGCCAATGTTGACAAGGAGCCCTCAGTTTTTCAGGTCCTTCATTCTTGTTTGTGGAGCTTTGCTAGTTGTATTCTGTTCAGCAAAGAAAAAAAATCCTCTCCTAGCTTATGTTTTGTTTCTTCCAGTTGCTGAGCTGCTGCCAGTCAGCTCCTGCAATAAACAGGCTCTTCACAGGCTGTTTGTACATTAGAACACATTGAAGACTCTAGTTCTGTGTTCAAATCCAAGTTTAGCTTGGGTTGCTTGTACTCAAAATGTAGGCTGTTGCTGGGGTGTTGGAGGTCTGTGTGTCTGAACGCGGTGTAAATGGGATAGAAAAATGCTGCTTGGTAAAAGCAACATTAACATGTTTGAGATGTTTGTTTATATGCTGGCAATGCGGCCAGAATAGACTGATTTCTGCTGAACTGGAAGCTGAGGATCTTTGGGATTCATTCTTTCTGTCATTGTATCCTTGGTCTACTGGAGACGCAGAAGAGTTTGCTCCTTTGCCTTGCTTGTGAAATACACTGGAAAAGGGCCTCCTGTGCCACTTTTGTAATGGATGAACAAAATTGTATTCATTTTATATTCCTGTCAGGTACTTGTAGCAGCAGCTTGTTGTTCAGGAGGTAAATTATTCCTTGAGTGTTGAAATTTAAACTCCCACTATTTTTTGATATTTGGTGACAGACTACTCCTTTTGCAGCTGAGTAAATACACCTGTCCCTAGAAGGCTGTCAGCTGAAACAGCTTTTGCTTTGAAACATACATTCACATCAGAATCCAGATGAAAGTTACCCTTATTTCCTGTACATTCACTCTTTTGAAATATAATGGAGGTTTGTGAGATGCTGGACATCTATACTGGATTACCTTGTGGCATGATGGCGCAGAATATCTCAGGACAATATATCTTATTTTGTTAATGAGGTAGTAAAAGGCAAGAACAATTTATCCTAAGTACTCGGCTCTGGGTCCAAGGAAGTATCCTTGTATAGGAAAACTCATAAGCACTTCCCTAGCACTGAGCACTATTTCAATTCCACAGTGGAAAGAAAGTAAGCATGTGCTAAAAGTTGAAGATGTGTAAGGCTGGGATTTTTATTTCCAGTGGCAGGATACGTGTGTATTTTTCTTCCATGCCTGTTATCATGTGGTTAGTATATTGTGATTTGTTTTATAAACGCTTATATAAATGCGTCAGGATTTAGGTGCAGTTCTGCCTCTTTTCTACGGTTCTTCTATCAAACCTCTTGTGCGGGTTTCTCATCTGCTAAACCGGCAGAAGCACGTGGAGAGGTGTGCCAGGGAGCTGGCCCTTATCTTGCCGCTTGTGGCCTGCTTGTAGCGTGTGTATCCGTCGTCTGTGCCACGCACGGGTCGTCCTCAGCCTCTGGTGCAGACTGTCCCGCATCCTGCGTGCGGGGGCAGCAGAGCGGTAAAGAAACGTTGTCACTAGTTGGTCCTAGCAGACAGGATTTGAGCCAAGACGCCCTGAGTGAAGTTCAGGGGCATGCCGCTGCCTCCCTCCAGAGACCTCTCGCTCCCCGCAGGTACCGTTACTCCGGAGCCGCCCCGGGGAGACGGGGAAGAGCGGCCGCCCGAGGCTCGCCCATCCCCGCGTCCTGATGGAAACCATCTGCTCGGCGCCCGAGCGCAGGAAGCGGCTGCTCGCTCTCCTCCTTCCTTCCTTTCTTCCCGGCAAGCGGCTTCGCGCCGGTAGGAGCCCGGCACCCGTGGCTTTTTCAATAAAAAAATAAGCGGTACCGCTGCTCCTGGGCAGAGGGAGGAGGAAGGCGGTCGGACGAAGGGCTCCGTTCTCCCCCCTTCTCTGTCCATCTCATCTCCCTGTGGACCGGTCGGTCCTGCTCCCCTCCCTTTCGCCCGGCCGGGACTGGGGTTT
>VWYK01072826.1:0-52842 GCA_013399775.1 Semnornis frantzii | reverse complement strand
ATGAGCGGCGGCGGGCGGCCGGGCTCCCCAAACCGCCGAGACGCCGATGGCCATGCCGGTGCGGGCCGGCCCCGCGGTCCTTGCAGAGGTCCCTGCCTTGTCCGTGGGGAGCGCGGGCGGGCGCGGGGTCTTTGCGCAGGGACGGAGCGGGCAGTCGGTGCTCCCGCGCTGGAGCGCCCCGTGCCACCACCGTGCCACCACCGTGCCACCGGGACGTTACCTTCGCATTGGTGGCGGGGGACAGGCACCTCGGCCCAGGAGACTGCCATGACGGGACCGGGTGAACTCTAACCGGGCTGGAGAGCCTGCCCGCCGAGCGTGGGGCTCTCATCCGAAGAGAGAGGGGGAGCAGTGGCCCGTGTCCCTTCCAGTGCCCACAGTCTCACAGTCCGTCCAGCCGGCTCTAATGTTTGCATGCGTGTTGAAGAGAGTAGAGGAGCCACCTGGACTCCTGGCGGAAGAATTTAGGATCCCAAGACATACTTAACTGAAGAGCTAAGGGAGCTGCTTCAGCAGTTCACTTGGTGGGAAAATCAGATGTAGTGTTCTTGGCTTGGTACCAAGTGTTTGCTTTGCTGAGGAGCAGCGGGTCACTGCACTCAAAGAGTAGCGGCTGCATAGGAGAGCTGCTTCTTATGTTTACTTCAGTTTTATCACGTTTTTAATAGTCAAGCTAAATGAAGCTGGATGCACAGTATTACTGCACAGAGAATGTCAGTAGTAGTGTTTTCTACACTTATTTCACTGTTGCACTGATTTTGCCGGAGTAAGTTTTCTTTCATTTATTCCGAGTTGTCAGTCGTTAAATTCAGCCAGGTATTGAATAGTCCAGTAACAACCACGGAGAAGGATCAGAACTTGTGGAAGACAAGGGGTGGAGCTATTAGTTGTGGTCTGATTTCTGATGATGCAGGACGGAATGAATTGAAGTGAGGTTGATTTGCTTTTAAGACTTGATAATGTTTTGTTTATACATGATTAATATATAGTCAGTAGAATAAAACATTCCATGTAATAGAAGGGTGACTTAACAGGGCAGTGGTAGGAGTATCTTGCATTGAAGGTGAGATTTGAGAAAATGATGTATGTTTTAGAAATGTCAAAACTGAGCTTCTTTCTTGATGATCAGGTTGTGTAGGTGGCATAGTGGAAATCTGTTACCAGGTTGATGGGTGAGAGTAAGAGTTAGAGCTGTCACCATTTACCTCTTGTTTTAAAGTTAGTTATTTAAAGGAAAACTGCAGCGCATTTAAGAAATTGTGATTACTTTATCAAGTTACCTAAGAATATAGTCGAGTACCTTTTAAAGCTAGCTACAGTTTATACCCTGTTAAGAGTGACGGGACTGACAGGGAACTGCCGTCTGGTTTCCATGCCAGAACCAGTTTCTTTTGAGAGCATGGAGGAACAAGAAGCAGGACTCCTTGGGGAGGGGTGGCAGAGTGGCTGGCTCTGGACCTCCTGCTCCTAAAAGCATATGGCAATCATTCTTCTCTTGTATGCAGGAGTAAGAGTCATGCCTGACCTGGCTTCCTTCTGCTCCCTTCAGGGTGTTGAACTCCCCCAGCCAGCTCGTTCAGTGCAGTTGCTGGGAAAAGAGGTGCCTTCAGTCCATTCCTACCCCTACTGCATGTTTATGTTCTGCCTGCCAGAATTTGCTCCAATTTGCTCAGGACCAAGCATTGTTGTTTCCCTTTAAACAAGTGACTTTTAACATATACTGCAGCTCTTTCAGGAGCGTATGACCCCTTATTATTGGTGACCCTGTAAACTATTGTGTAATCTGTTGACTGTAATGTACTGTGCCAATTTATTCTTGATTGGTAAGTCTTGCCAAGGACTTGATGGAATAGCATGATTTTATCCACTTTATTGTTTTCATTGTATTTCATAAACATCTAAGACCCTCTGGGAAGAATCACTGGGGCTGCTGGGCCTTTTTTTTTTTTTTTTTTTTTAATTGCTGATTAAATAAATGTTGCCAGTTTAAAAAAAAAAAAGTGGTATGCAGGATCTCAAAATGCCTGGAACTGCTAAGCACTCATGCCTAGGAAGTGAAACTATTTTTAGCATAGGGGCATTTAAAGAAATGATGCTAGCCCCTTGTGAAGAGGTCACAGTGAGTTGTGCTGAAGAGCCTGCTTTTAAGTGGAAAGCAAAACCATGTTTCCCACAGATGAGCAGAAGTACCAGATTTGTACTCTTCCCACTTAACTGAAGAGGGAGAGGATGGGCTTTTTGTTAGTTCACAGTAATAGGAGTGAGGAAGCCCAAATCCAAATTCTTATCATACACAAAAATTTAAAAATGCTGGTTTTGGTGAGGTGCTTACCTGTCTGATCCCCCCCAGTGAGTGTCCACAAGGGAGACCTAGGGTTAGAAGACTTTTAACACTTCCTGAGAAGGGCTGGGAACTGGCAGCTGACGATACAGTGTATCCCTTGGGATCTATGTTTCTGGGAGAGTCACAACTCTCTTGAATGGATCTCTGGCTGCCATTCTGATCTACAGCTGAAAGAGCTGTGGTAAACCTTAAAACCTGGCATGGATGTTGAGAACTCAAGGGGATCTGGGATCCTAAATTAATTCTGAATATGTGACTGAAGTGGATAAGTTGGATTCAGGGAAAACTTTCTTCAACTCATGCCAGGAGGATAGAAGCATTTGCTCTTCATGGCTTATGTGAAAGTTACCACTGTGTGCTAAATCCATCAGTCATCTGTGTGGTCTTGGGTAATTGAGATCTAGTCAGTGTAACCCAGTCTCTTGCAGGGGATCAACATTTGGACCCATCAGACTTTCAGAATGTACCAAATGATAGCTGAGTCAAATCAAGTTTCAGTCCAAACTTCATTGATGTTTAGTATCAATTCAGTTTAGATCACAAGTAACCATAACTTCCCCCCAACCCCAGCACTGAGTGCCATGTGTGTTAGTCCTGTCTCTGGGCTGTAAATTGTATGCAACTGTTGCCTTTCAGAGTTTTCGGTCTGCAGTTGGGATTTAGTTGGCAGTTCAGATAGAGGCAAGTTTGGGGATCTGAATCCAAATATTTACATTCTCAGTTTGGCCTCCTTCTCGTGCTTGTAAACACTCAGTCATACTGAACTTCAGTGAGGTTACAAATGGCTTTGCCAAGCCTTGGAGAGTCACACCCTGCTAGACCTGAATTTCTCCCTTTTGCAAAGAGTTTTGGGTATGTTTTTCAGGTGCACATATATCAGCTGAGAACTGGTACTTGCCATTCTTACCCCTAATCTGACAGCAAAGCCCTTTCTTGTGTCTTGCTTCTTTTTCATGTAGAAATGCATTGTGTTGCTCAGATGTGCCAAGCCACGGAAGAGGCTTCCTGTCCACTTAAGGGGTGTCATGCAGACTCTGGAAATCCTGATCTCTTTTGCTGCTCTAGAGCTCTGCCCTGCTAGAGAGAGGTTGTGGTGAAAATCTTCCTGTCTCCATAGCCACTGTTTTCCTGGTCCTTGCTGTTTGGGTGTGCAGAAATAAAGTTCAAGGACTGATTTTAAGGGAGGGGATGCTTGTTTATGGTGTCCCAGATTTAAGTAAATTTTCTCTTCATTCGTGTGGGCTTTGAATGGCTGTCAGATTTTCTGAGGTACTTTTTATTTCCTGGGGACTGAAAGATTTATTCTACATTAACAACTGAATTTTCTGAAGTCAAGCTGTAGAGATCATCTAGTACATTAACACCTCATGACCAAACCATCCTCTTGTTGGGTATGCCTTTGTATTTGGTTCTGTTGCTGGTAACCAAAATTTGAAAGGACATATTATAGTTCATTTGCAGAGAGCTGGAGACTGTAGATAGGGGTGACTGAGGTGCAGTGAGTTACAGTAAGAGTTTCCACTCCCCATTTGAAGTCTGTAACTTTGTATTCATAGCCAACCTAGTTTGGAAGAATACTGCATTAGCTTAATCCATACTGAACATCTTTAGAACTTGTTCTCTTTCTGAAGCATATATCCAGATAGTTAGAACTGGTCAGGTAAATGAATGCTTTAATTCATATAGACACTGCTTTAGATATGCTCTGCTTATGACTTTGGAGATGGTTTTGTTAGGGTGAGGGATGTAGGATAGGAGTAGGTGTTCATTTGTAATGTCACCTTTCACCATTCTTTGAAGATATGTTTGTTTGAGCTGTATTTTTATGCCAAAAACCTGTCAGCTGCTGCAGTGGCTGAGGCTTCAGTGTGTCCTTAAGGAGACACAGGAAGCACAGTGACTTTGTTGCAAATGCACCCCGTGTGTGTTCACACACAGAGGAATGGGATCTTATTTTAGCTTAAGTATCTGTCTCCTAATTCTCATTTAAAATGAAGATGTAAAATTGCTTGATGTATGAACATTCAGTGTTAGCACTGGTGCCAACACAGGAAACCAACCAAGTCTTTGAGCTCTAACATTTGACATTATTATCTAAGTCCCACATTATTAAAAACAGTTGTTGTGTGAAGTTTTAATACTGTTATTTAGTTTGTGATTTCGAAGGGGTCATCACACTGGTTTGCATTTTTCCCCCTTAAGATTAGTTTTCATTGGGACATCAAGTCACAATCACAGAGACATGCTAACTGGCTAGCACTGCTTGCCCTGCTGTTTTCAAGTGTTAGGGCAGAGACCAAAGTACTTTAGGAGAGCTGCCCCAGAAGATCTCACAACCCTTCTTCAGTGAGGAGCAGATGTTCCAAATATGGACTCTTTTTTTCTTCTGAGAAGTCCTTCAAGTCAGGAGATGGATCTGTCTCTTTGACATTTTTGCTTTTAACATTGTTACTTCTTTGAGGGAGTGCAAATAATTTTTGCATGATGGGGTGGAATGAATGAGGAGCTTTAATGGTTTTGATCCTTTGTCCGAGTGGATACTCTGTCACTCAAGGTCACTGGAAAGGGGCCAAAGTTGTTTCTTTCTGTTGGGCACAGTGTACTGAAGAAGAAGTGGGTATATTGACTTGCTGTGGGTGAAAGTGTTTCTCATTTGTGCTATGGGATTGTAATAATTGGAGTTTCCAGGTCGCCTCATCTCTTAATCCTGGCTCTATGCTTACAAGATCTTGCTAGCCTGTGTTCAAATGGGCTTCGTTAGCTGGGAATATTGGGTTGAAGATATGGCAGATGAGCAAAGTGCAAAAGCTTACCAACTCTGTGTGATGGTAGCCTCTGATTATTTCCACCGTTACGTTGCAAACTGAGCAGCAGTTCCACACCACAGCTTGTGTTTTACTGCCTGCAGTATTACTAACTTTAGCCTTTGAGCAGAACACCCCCAGGCCACTCAAACTGTGTAAATGGCTGATGTGATAGAGAGGTGACATCAAAGTATCACAGACTCACAGAATGGTAAGGTTGGAAGGGATCTCGAAGGTCATCCAGTTCCAACCCCCTGCCATAGGCAGGGACACCTCCCACTAGCACAGGTCACTCAAGGCCTCATCCAACCTGGCCTTGAACACCTCCAGGGAGGGAGCAGCCACAACCTCCCTGGGCAACCTGTGCCAGTGTCTCACCACCCTCACTGGAAAGAACTTCCTCCTAACATCCACTTTCAATCTCCCCTCTGACACTTCAAACCCATTGCCTCTTGTCCTTTCATTGCAAGACCTTGTCAATAGTCCCTCCCCAGTCTTCCTGTAGCCCCCTTCAGATCCTGGAAGGCTACTCTAAGGTCTCCTTGAAGCCTTCTCTTCTCCAGGCTGCAGAGCCCCAACTCTTGTAGCCTGTCCTCAGAGCAGAGCTGCTGCAGTCCTCTGAGCATCTTCGTGGCCTCCTCTGGACCCGCTCCAACAGTTCCATGTCCTTCCTGTGCTGGGGGCTCCAGAACTGCACACACCGCTCTAGAGTAGGCAAAGACAGAAAAAGATCAGAAAGAAGAGACCTAAAATCTTCCAAACCTCCATATAGGCCCTTTGTAAATATTACTTAGTTCTCCCCAACCCCTTTAAAGCAGCATTCAGTACTTGCCCATGCAATTCACACACCTTTAGGTCTGTATGCACATTTCTCTGTTAGTGTTCTATGGATATGTCCATCAGCATTTCTCCAGTGGAAATGAGTGAACATCCTGAATTGTTTAATTGTAATGCGAAGAAAACCGAGGAGACCATAATTATACATAGAGAGTATGAGATGAACTTAACTAATTTTGTGCCTGCTAGTGTTGGTCCAGAACTGCTGTGGGTAGACTGGTGTGATAGAGGAAAGAATCTGACCTGCTATTAAATTTGGAGCCCTGGTAGAGCTTTTTGCCATGTAGGAGTGTATCTGAGCTACTGGGCTGGAGATATGGTCTGGAGGCAGAATAATTAATTTCAGTGGCATATTCATGTAATCACTTAAAATAGGCAATGCCTTTTGAGGGACATGCATATTCATGAGCTCATGGATAATGGCTAAACCAGCAGGAATCCAGCCCTGGATAGCTTAGTGCTTTATCTTGGACCAAAACTTTCTTTTCCCTTCTCTGCAGCAGCACAGGTTGGCAACCACATCTGCTTGTCCAGCCCAGACAAACATGTAGTCAGGAGGTTAGCTGGGGTGGAGACCACACAAAGCAGCATGATTTGGGCCAGGTGAATTATCACAGCAGATAGGCAGTGCCTATTCAAATGTTCCTCCCCTGGCTCTTTATGCGTGGCTGTGATTTTCAAATGGTTTCTGAATCCAGCTCTTCCCTCTTACCCTGGTTAAGCAAGGAGTAAAAGGTGAGGTGTTTTAAAGTATTTTTTGTAGGCTTAGCATGACCCTGAATGTTTAATAGTCAGAGACTTTTTGATTCATTATTCTTGTAATGACAGGATGAGGAGTAATGGGTTTAAAGTGGCAGAGGGGAGATTTAAACTGGATGTTAGGAAGAAGTTCTTTCCAGTGAGGGTGGTGAGACACTGGCACAGGTTGCCCAGGGAGGTTGTGGCTGCTCCCTCCCTGGAGGTGTTCAAGGCCAGGTTGGATGAGGCCTTGAGCAGCCTGTTCTAGTGGGAGATGTTCCTGCCTATGGCAGAGGGGTGGAACTGGATGAGCTTTGAGGTCCCTTCTGACGTAAACCATTCTATGATTCTTTGAGGAAAATGAGATGAATGTAATGTATTTTTTTAAAAAAATATTTTCAGTACACAACAAAGGAACTTCTGAAAACTGGATGCTGGAATCCTGTATCTGAGGCTGATGGAAAGATGTTATTTTAATCTCTATTCTTTATCATATGGATATAAAAAAGATGAAATATGAGGCCCTGTGAATTAAATTTGGATGAATACTTTCTAGAGCAGGACAAATGACAGTAAAAGCTGGGAGATGCATTCAGACAATGGCAGGAAGAGGAGCAGCAGTGGAACATCTTTCATTTGCATGCATATAACAAAATGTGAACGAATGGAGGATGGTCTTTAGCATTGGTAGATATTGGGAAGCAGCAATACAGATGAGAAGGTTCATGAAGGTCATCCTGGGAACAGGTAAAACCTCTCTACTTTTAGTGTCGTAGAGAAATCAGACATATTTGGTGAGGCAAAATATTTTCTTTCATCTTAAACTATAAATGAATACTCAGAGTAGTGGTTTTGAGACAAGAACATTGCTGCTGCACTGAAGTGCCTCAAAAAAGGCTTTTATTTCAACTAGGAGGTGTTACTTCATTTCCAAATTTGTGGGATTAGGTGGTCAGACTAGCAGGATAGTTTAGGCTTTTAATACCACGTTTCTTAATCTCAAATATTTATTAATGGACTAATGATATAGAGAAATGTGAAGTTAATCCTCTGTCTGTCTCCTGTCTTTCTTTCCCTCCCTCCCTCCTGGAACATAATGATCCTTTCTGTTATCTACTTACATTTGAGCTTTGAAGACTTAGTCATAACTGTTGTTTCTGGTTACAAAATAACAGTTCTTTTCCTCCCAGTCCCTGCCATCCTTCCTGCAACCTCCCTATTACAAACTTATTCTCTGAGACAAGGATACCCTCTTGTCCATCAATGTGCAGCCAAAACTTACATCTTATGTAGAGTGTATTTATCAGAACTATTCAAAAGATAATCTCTCCATGTAATTTCACAAGTATTCCAAGCAGCATTTTCTATATGTTGATTCAAGTAGCTGCAAACCCCTTTTTATTGATGTAAAGAGAGGTTAGCCTTGCTACACAAGTTAGCACAGCAGATGTTTCAGTCATCCCTAAACTTCATTCCGGTCAGGGAGCGGAAGAGACAAAGACACTTTCTGCCTTCACAATTTCCTATCTTTATTTATAGCTTCAGAGCTTTAACCAAGCTTCAAATAGAATAAAAAAATGCTCTGGCTTTTTGTACAACCCTGCTGAGATTTTCTAAGTCACTTACGAGAGTTAGATGTTCAGTTTCCATTAAAGTCAGTTTGAACCAGATACAAAAATCCTCAGTGTGGCTTTGGCTTAATTGTTTAACAATAAAACATTCACATGTTCTTCTCAGAGGGGACCCAGGGTCTTCACATTAGGAATGTGAGTAAATATTGCAAGCAGAAGTCAGCAACTTATTGTTCCAGTGTTTTCCTTGTGTTAAAGATACTTGTCCACGTCTGTATGCATCTCTGCTGAAAGAGAAAAGCACCTCCTTCTTAAAACAACTTTACCCTAAAGTATCTGCTTTACTTATGTTCTCAGACTCAGAAGGAAATGGCTTTGCTCTGTAATGTCAATGTTTTTGTACTCTTATCCCTTTGATTTTTATCCACTCTGGAAGTAATTAAAGAGGAGGATGTTCATCTTTCTCCAAAAGAGAATAATTTGGTTTTTTTGCAAGCAACTACTATTAAGTACAGTGTCTACAGAAAGATGTAAACCCAGGTAAAGAGATAGCAGCTTGCAAATCTCTTGTCCTGTTCCCCACTTTGCTCTTCGCTTGCTCAGAGGCCCTCTGAGTCATTCCCTGCAACCTCAGTTCCTCTGTGTATCTATAAAGGGACAAGTGATACCTCTCCATGTATTCCTGAGTTCTGCACATGAAAGAAGCAAAAGGTACCAGAAGTTTTTATTAAGCTATTTATGACCTTTGCCATTTGTTGCATTTTTTTCTTAACCTGTAAAAGACATGGCAGGCTAAAACTGCACTCTGAAAGGTGATGGCACTACAAAGTTTTGATAAGCAGAACATTGAGCCTGAGAAGTCTGCGTGACCTGGAGGGCTCTGAACTTAGGAAGGCAGTACTTTGTGTTTGTTCTGCACTGACACCTCTTGCCAAGCAAAGAAAAGGTGTTGATGTTGGAAGGAGCTGCAGCTATGCTCCTTCGCCAAAAATAAGGTGAAGCCCTGAAGGGAAGGAATAGCAATGATGTACGACCCAGCAAAGAGCATTCAAGACTACTGCCTTGAAGTAGCTGGACCCTCCAAAGCAGCTGCTAATTCACCAGGTGCCAGCTGGTTATTCTTGTTAAAGGCTCAGATCATGTAGGTTTTGTTTCTACAGGACTGTGCAAGTGCACTCTTACATTATTTTTGTGTTGCAGTGGAAGTTCTGACTTTCCTTTTTCTCATCCTATTTCTCATTGCCCAGTCAATGTAGATTCTGTCAGGCTACACTTTCGTTTAAACAAGGTAGTGCAGGTACATTTACAGTTAATCATGCTGCTTAAATACCTTATTTTACCCTTTCATTAAATATATAACAAATCTGTTTGGCAACCAGCTCACAGGAAATAGTGTATAGGTCTCTTGTGCACATTTACTGGGCTCTGAATGTTTCAGATTTAGATTAAATAGAGTTTTAGATAACAGCTTCTCTGAAAATACCCTTTCAAATAACTTCTTTCATTTTTCAGTCCCTTGGATCCTGTAGGGACTCTGTGAAGTTTTTACATGTGCTGCCTGTTTGAATTGCTGGAGTGACCCAGGGTCCTCTGAATCAAGTCTCACTGCAGTTTTTTTCAGGATACGTTTTTGTGCAATGTAAATGGATTACACTTAGGTCAGGTTTGGGGTTTCACTTTTAAGCTATGTGTAAAATACAAAAGGAGGAGAATAAGCAGGTAATTGGAGCCTTATTTACATCACCAACTGTACTTTGCTTTCTGCACTGTCTTTTTCCTCATGGTGTACCACAGCTGTAAGCTTTTGTCCTGTCCCCTCTGCTCTGAAGGGGATGCAGGTTGCCAAAAGGAGCTGCTCTCTTTTCTTCTCCTAGTAAGTTTTCTGTACCTTTCCTACATTCATGTAGACAACTCCACAGAGCTTGGGCCACAAGCTGGGCTGGCTGGTCTTTCATGACAGCACTGCACTTACCAGAAGTTTCTTTCAGTACCATGCCAGATTTGTTGCTGCACTGGAAACTGTCCTTTCCTTGCAAGCTGATGGTGGCAGATGCTTTAAGCAAGAGAACAGGCTGGGTGGCAATTTCTGGGTCAGATGGGGGAAGAAGGAACACTGAAGGGACAGAAAATGATTTTGACTTGTGAGAGGGAATGGAGGTGGTTTTAGTATACTTGCTGCTTGTTTTCCTCAGAGCTGTTCTCTGTCCAGAGGGAATCACTCCTGCAAAGTCTTCTTGGTTTAGGCAGTTTATGACCTGCCCCCTGGCCCCACAGCTGCTCCATCCTTAGGCACTTTGGGCATGTCTTTACACCAGGCCAAATGCCAATGCGTATTTGGGACTGAGACCTCATCTGTTGGTTATTGTTTGTTTGTTTGAGGTTTTTTTTGGGTTAAGAGCCAGAAAAAGAATAAATCCTGAAGAGGTCTGCGGTTTATGTTTTGAAAAGGATGTTGTTTGAAACAGGGGAAATAGAGGCTTAAACTATGTAAGTACTTGAGTTACCTCAGCAAAATGCAAACAACATGATTCTGTGTTTCTTAGAAGAAGATAGTGAAGAAATGGAGAAAACTTTCCAACAAGGTGAAAAGGAAGCTAGGTATTCCCATTGGTTTTGTTTCCCTTTTGGAAACCTGATTCATTGACCGTTTTCTGTGCTACACTCAGTTGAGAAGCAGGGACAAACACATTTTTGCATGGCTGATACTTCACAAGATCAGGGTTATATATCCATCTCTAAGATTGACTAATGCCCAGTTATTATCCACCTGGAAATACAGTTATAAGAAACCCACTGCTTTTAGAAGACTCTTTTTCTGCTCTGTTTGTCTAGAATCCTGGAGGATTGCTGTAGTATGAGGAGCATGTTCCTGGTTGGAATTTGCAGTGGCTACCTGCAGTGGTCTGTCTCATTGTAGGGCTGAATCTGGCTTTTCTGCAACCCTGTTTGAATGACTAATTAAGAAAAGCAGGCTGTATCCCACTCCCTTGCTTCTCAGAGTATCTGTTTCACTGAATACAAAAGGGTGTAAAAAATCCAAGTATGACAGCGTTTTACCCTTGCTTACAGGAGAATGTACATTTTTTTTCAGCAGGATTGGAAGCATTGTGGAATCTGCCTCTGAATTAGAACTACTGGTTTTGGCAAGGCATGTGATACAAAACTGGTTTTTGCAAGGTCCTCTAAGACTTTCTGACTAAACAATTTCTCATGAGCTAAACAGTTACTGGGAAAGGCTCGCTGCGTGGGTAGGAGACCTCCCAAGAGGATGTTTGGTTCTTTGATAGTGTAAAGCATCTGTCCCCTGACTGGAGAAGACATGTATCAATGGTCCAGCAAGGAGCTGTGAACAGTCTCGTTGAAGACTGTGGTTTTCAACTGAGACGTGGATCAGGCACTGGATTTAACCTGTGTCTGTCTGCCTGAGGACCTCTTAGATACAAACAATCATTCTAGTCACTCTGAGCTCAGAGGAATGTAATTAAGATTGCCCTGCGACATTAAAATGTCATCAAAAGATAACACAAGTTCAGCCCACTAACACCATTAAATAAATAAAACCAGTACAGACTAGGTTAGGTAGTAAATCAACCCAGAATAAACCTTCCCTTCCACCTTTACCAACCCCTACAGAAACTGGTTGGGTTTGACTCCTCCTTGGAGGATTACCAAATTTGGGCACATGGCTTATTTCTGACCAAACTGGCATCAAGCACAGGATTCTATTTAAATTCTGCTTTAGTTAACTGCATTTTTGCCTCCACAAACTTCCCTTCTTGGTCCAAATGGATACAATAATATTTTTTCCTTTGTGCCCTCTATACTTTATGCTAAATATATCTAGCATATATATCTATATATACTCTGTGCTTTATACTGTTAAATGAGTACTGTGCTTTGCTCCAGAGACTGCTGTGCTTCAGCCATAGATAAAGCAATTTCTGCCAGTGCCCATTTCTCAGTATTTGTTTTGCAGAGGTGTTACAAGGTTATTGTTAAATGCTTTGATATTCTTCCTTGAGGAATAGCATACGACTTGGAGCAGTGGTTGAGTCAGCAAAGGCAAAAAGAAGTTTCTTGTATGTATTTTGAAGATTTTTGGTCATATTTGTGCAAGTGATATTACCTAGCTCTCATACAGTGCTTCTCATTGCAGTTCTCCAAAGCTGTTTGCAAAGCTGATTTGAGCCATTGCTAGAGTTAATTGGAAGGTTTTTATTAAAGGAAGCATGCTTAACATACTCTGTTTTGATGGTGCTGAACACTTTGTGGCATTAAGTTGATGCCAGGAGAGCTTCCTAAAGAGCCAGAGTGGGCTAGAGGCCCAACTGAAACAGAATCAAACCTACTAACTGTTTTTTATGAGAAAACACACAACTGGCTTATTGTGAACCACAGATTTTTTTGTTTCATTCAAACATTAGATAAAAGAAAAGAATAAAACTATGAATCTCATAATGTCCTTGAATGACTTTGGCCAGTATCTCCCCTTTGTAGATTAAGAAATCAAACAGAGACAAATAAAATTATTTGCTTGGCTCGAGTTGGCTGATATGCCAAAAATGGAACTGGATTCTTGAGTCCTCAGGCCAGAGAGCTACCTCTGATACTGCACTTCAGTCAAGGTGCTTGCTTTAGCATTTTGCATAAGTACTATTATTTTCTCTCACAAATTAAACTTACAGTTCCAAATGAAACAAAGTGTGTAGATAAGTAATAACAGTGAGTTTCTCCTGTTGAAATGAAAGGGAAGACAGATCTGTGCTCAGCTTTAAATGCTTGCACTGTAAATGAGAACAGAACATGAATTTCTTCACTGCTGATATATAGCAGCTATTCTGACTTAAGTGGATTATAATGGAGCTTTGGAGCAGAGGTGGAACTGGAATTAATCTTCTCAGATTATAAACAGTAAAATGTATTCCTGTTATTTCTTAGTATTTCTAGCCATGTGCCTGTTATGACACTACAGAATAGGTGGCAGGAAAATACTAAGATATACAGGTGGCAGGATAGGTTTCATGTAGAGCTTTTCAAAAGGAACCAATCCAAGCCAAGTCACACTGTGGTGCCCCACTCTGTCGTCTTTTTGGTGTTTCTAAGAGACAGTGCTTACTCTGCATCACTTAGCTGCTTATGAAGTAGAAACAAGGTACTGCCTTCAAGTCTGAAGATGCCTTCCTCTAACAAACAGCAGAGGTGCAATGCCCTGTTTGTTGTCTTGACATTTTTGTTTTATTGCTACAATCTCTGGTCTCCAGAGACTCCTAAAGTATGCATGAATAACACAGAGAAATGCACTTCTGTTTTCTTTTGGGAACGCCGGGGATTTTAGCTTGGAGATAGGCCTGGTTGGCTAAATCCATCTCTCGCATTCCTGTTGGCAGGAATGTGGATAGCATATTGCCCTTCTACTTAATCTCCTACTTGTCCTTGCAGTTTGTCTCTTACACCCATCTTTGTTGTCCGTGCCGTGCTATCTGATAACAAGTCCATGGTCTCCTTGGATGTCGTTTCCATGGACTGACCTTTATTACCTTTATTCCATAATCCACTGTTGTCTTCAAGCACTAGGTAGTGATCAAAGGCAGATTTCTTGATCTTCCTAAATGCATAAACTGTGCACGTGCAAGCAATAATGAATGTCCTCTTTTGACTGGAAAAAGGCAGATAGAAGAAGTGGACAGGAGGGGGAGAAATGCATGTTAACCTTCATCCCTTTGTAGGTAGTGTTCTGAAAAGTGGTGCAATATGTCACCCTCTAAAAATTTTCAAAGCTTGTGGGGTGACTGGTCTCTAAGGAGATTTATGCAACATTGTCTTGAAAAATCATGTATGGGAATTTTCACTGCATATGGGAGAGAAGTTGTGTTTACATCCCAGAATATAAATGAGATGCTAACTTGCATAGCTTCACAGCGAGGAATGTCTCTCTTTCCTTCACAGCTTTACATAGTTCAGTGCTTCCCCCTCTTCATGTCCTCATGGCCAAAGAATGCAGACGAATAGCTGAAAAAGGTTTGTCTCTATAGTGCTGTTAGGTCATTAAAGTTCTTGGACAAAAAATATCCTTGACCTCCCTGGTCAGAGGAAACCGCATCAACAGCAATAGTATTAAAGAGATTACAGCTAGTGGGTCTCAGCTGTTGTGCATGAGGCCTAAGGGGAGAGAGCAAAAGCTGCTGTAACTCTTGTTCTCATTCTTCAGCGTGTCTGGGGAAAACTTTCTTGCTTCATTTCATGGAAGGATAATGCTGGCAGAAGATACAGAGAGGCATTCCTCCTGGGTCTGTGTTTTTGTAAAAAAATCAGGATACTGCTCATCAAAATTCTGAGAACAAAGGCTCTGCTGACCTTTCCAGATGAAGAAATTCAGCTCTTTGAAGGAGCTGGGCATCAGTCTTGAAAGTGTGCAACTGGATGGTAGGTTGGACTGGATGATCTTGGAGATATCTTCCAACCTGGTTGATTCTATGATGCTGTGGGGCTGCAAAGGTCTCTGCCACATTGCATTTGGTGAAAATGGCAGAAGCTTTTGGTCATTTGTTTCCATGGGGATAGGAAACTTCTGTTAAAAGTTTTTGGTCTTTACCCTAGGAAGATCTGCATGGCTGAGAACCTTGCTAAGTGTGAATAATTGAATTTACCTTTTTGTGAGCAGGAAATGTTATGTTTCTGTGATGCAGTATTTCTGTTTGAAGGAAAGATGCTAGCTTGCAAAAGTGCCTTTGCTGTTCACTGCATCTGATTGTGTAAGCAGGGATGACCTGAACTCTACCTGAACCGGTTTGATATCTTGAAGTGGAATTCATTACCAGGAAAACAGTGACCCAGTTCCCCAAAACTGCTCTGACATCAGCAGAGCTGCTGCTGCTCCAGCCCTTCAATGGGTCAAAAGCAATGTGCTGAATGCCTCTGGAAAAGATGTTCAGATACTTCTCCCTTCTTCAAAGTTCACCTTTAATGCCACCGCTGCTGGCTGTCCTGTGATGCTTGTCCCAATCATGCTCTGGGGAATGACCAGCAAATGGAACAGAATGTGGAGTGTAGTACTATTGAGGAGCAGATAGCAAGGGCTGTCCTGTGAGGAAGGATTAGCTGGGAGCTGCGAGTGACCACCACAGATGCAGGACAGTGCCCAAGTGGGACCAGTGTGGTGACAACCGACAGGTTCCACTGGCAGCCCAGTGATGCAAAGGAAAGAGCTGAGTCCAAGTTCAAGTCAGGCCCAGCAAGGACATGGTGGGCCAACCTGCAGCATAGCTCAGCCTGAGCTTAAACTGGCCTCAGGTCAGGCTGGTCAGGGCATTTAAGGGTTGTTAGTGCACTTGGGGTCCCAGTGTCTGCTCTGATGCAGGCCAGGCACTGATGTGCTGACTGAACGTCTTAGTTCCCGTTTCAGAAGTACTCCTGGGCTCTGTGAGACAGCTCAGTGAGTAGAGTGCTACTGAGTGCAAGTAAGGAGCAGCAGAGCTTCCTTCTGAAGGCCAGATTGTGAGTTGTGAGCGCACCCCAAGCTGAAGCAAGGGGGAGGCTAACATTTCACTTCCTGAGGGGCAGACTGAGAAGCTGGTTTGGCCTTGATGGGCTGGCACTGCTGTCTCCTGCCTCTTGGTGTCCGCTGCACTCCCAGGGTAAAGCTCTCTGCAGCTGGGGTGGGTGATTTGCTCCTTTCCTCCTTCATATGGTTATCTGCTGGTGCTCTGCCCACTTAACACTCTTAACTGGGAGAAGTAGCAACAACAGACCATCCAACCCACAGCCAATACCATTTGCAGCACAGTTACTTTCCTACTGATGTCACTTAAAATGTATTTAAAATTGCTACCACCTCTTAGCACAGCCAAAGATCATGTTCAGAAGAGAAGCCTGTAGTCCATATTTCTAGCTTTGTGTAAATAAACAAATAATTCAGTAAATCCCCAAGAATGAAAGCTTGGGGCCTTGGCACTACAAACAAACCCATCAAAATTGGATTTCTTTTGTTGTTTGTTTGGCATTTGATTTTTTTAATAACCAGCAAAATTTTCCAAACAGGACTGTACATGCTGTACGCAATGTCTAAAGACAAAGCTTATAGAAGGAGAGAGGGGGCAAAAAAAAAAAAAAGAGAAGAAGAATCACTTTTCAGAGAGAATCTCCTGCTGCTTTTGTGTTCTTTTTAAAATGAGATGCTAGCTCATAAGCTGGAAGCTTTCTGCTTCATCAAAATAGTGCAGCTTTACGACTGTGCTCTCTGCTTTGCTCGCGTTCCAATAACTGCACTGAAGTCAACAATGAAGGTGAACGGAGATCTTTTGACCAGGGCTGTTTGTTACCCAGGCACTCCCCTTCTTTAACACCTGTTTTTCAGAGCAGGGCTTTGCAGGAAATCAGATGTGATTGTGCTTGTTTTTTTTTTTTTTTCCCCCTTGCCAGCCACTCAGATGAGACTAGTTTTAATTTGCTTCCAAAGTTTTTAATTGGGAACAAACTGCTTTGAAGTTTTATTTTCAGACTCTTCAAGTTTTGATTGACCAAGTGCCTGTGCAGTTTTGTTTGATAGAGTGCAAGCAGGCTGAAAACACTGAAATGTTTAAAAAACAACCAAATGAAAAATCTGCCTGCCCTGTAAAGCCCTTCCAGGTTTTGAAGTTTCATAGAAACTTGCCTGTTGATTCAGGCAGGAAGGCATGAAGGAAAGTCTTTCCATCAGTAATGACTGAACAAGTGGGCTGTAGCTAGTTGCTCTGCTCCGTGGTTTTTGGACAGCCTGATATTTGGCTGCATTGGTACAGCTTTTAAAACCAGGCAGATTACCAGGGTGCTGTCTATATTTAAATGATTGTATGTTCTGGGTCAGCTTTGGAGCAGCTGATACGGTCTGTGTGGTTTTGTGGGCACGTTAACGGCAGGAACAATCTTTTGCCTTCAAGTGTCTGTGGGTTTCTTGTCTTTCATTTCAGCACCCCGTTAGCAGGTGTAAACAGGTACTCGAGCATCTAAAGCTTTGGCTAATTGTTGTCATGGACTGTGACTTCAAAGCTAGATACTACCCAGATAACTGCTTAGCCTGTATTTGGTAGGTTTGTATCTTAGTAGAGAGCTGGCATAGCTTACCTTGAGTTGCCTTGTATTGCCCACGGTGTGCTTGCTTTGTTTTAAAAAAAGGCTTTTGCAGGGCACGAGTAGTTTTAATCACTGGTCTTTATTCTGCAGGTAGTAGTCACAGCTTTCTGGGCTTCAGAAGAGCATTAGTCAGCTACAAATGGTAACAATCTCGTTTGTCAATAACTACAACTTTATCTCACCCTATGAATTAGGCAAACAAGAGTTACAATCCTGCCCCGAGCTTTTGCTGTAACTTTGGTGGGTTGGTAGTACCTCGTTAACATTGACACTTAGGATTTGGAAGGACTTATCCTGCCCATGCTTTTGCCAGCAGGCAAGAGGCTGCACCTGCACTGATGCAATGTGCACCTGTGGGCCAGCAGCGCAAGCTGGTTGAGAACTGGGATGGCAGCTCCTGGATCTGAGCTTGCCTCCAGGTGATCTTTCTAACTGCAGAATACAGAACCTTCTTTCTTCTGAAATTTACCACTCCATGAATTTGAGGAAAAGGGGCCATAGATGAGGACAGTTAAAAGCCAAATATACCATTATTGGGAATTAGAATGGCTTTCCTTTGCCAAAGAAGAGTCATGCTTCACAAGCCAATGATTTTCCTTTGACCTAAACTTAAACCATGAGTTTAATCCTATAACCATTTATAGGATTGGTTAGATCTGTAATTCACTGTGTGAATAACAGGATGGTCTGAAAGAGAAAACAAAGATTCTTACTTTTCAGTGAAGATGCAGAATAAAGACTATTGAATTCTTTTGAGTTTTCTTTTCACTGGAATTTTTTTGTTGGTTGTTTCCCCCCCCTTTCTGGAGCAGGACTGGTGGGATGGGATTTCAGAAATACTTTCAATTGGTGTAAACCATTTCCTGTTGTGGCAGGCAGCTGTTCTCTCAGCGTTTGCAGATGAGGGGCACAGCAACACTCCTTAAGAAACAATTGCTTGTAAAAATGGATATGAGGTTCTGGTTAAGAGAGAAGAATGCACCCCCATAAATTACTGCATTATTAGATATCAGGAATACTTTTGTAGTCTGTTACTGAAGCAACCATTGAGTGGGATTCTGCAACCCACACTTAAAAATGATCCCAGCTCAGCCAAATACTTGAGCATGTGCTTGGAAGCCTACCATTGACTTCAGCAGCTTGCCTAGAGGCTGATTCAGGTTTCACGCTGGTCTGGAAAGCTGCTGGAGTCCTCGCAACTGTTCTCATATGATACTTCCTCTGGTGAGAATGGACAGCAATATTTGTGTGCTTCCAGTGCTTGTGAAATGCAGTGATTGCAGTGATCCTTCCTAGCAATGTGAAGAAAAACCTTTGTGGCTGGATCACTGGGGAGGTATTTGCGTGTGCGCGTGTGACATGCACTGATACAGTGGTGTTGATCTGGAGTAAACTGCCCCAAATTCCTGTTTGCTCCAGGTTCACAGATTATGGTGAGTTCTGGCATTGCTGTGTGCGTGGCACTGGGGACAAAGCTGACAGGGAGCAAGGAAGTTCCGTTAGCTGGCATAGCTGCCTCCCATTAAGGAAGGAGAGCATATCAAAAGATATGAATATGATTATTCAGGACTGAATAATGCTCTTGATTTTCCATCTCCCACCATCTGAGACTTGTAACATGTGACTTCTCCAAAGCCTGCTAGGCAGCCTGCTGCAGAGATGATAAGCCTTAGTCACCATGCCTCACTCTGTATGGGCTGAGATGTGGTATTACTGTGCTGGGTGTGGATATTGTCATAACTATTCCACCCCCACCTCTGGTACAATCTTGTTCCGTAGTGGTTTTTTAAGAGGAAAAACACTACCTCAGCGTCAACATGCTGGTGACCAACTTATATCCCAGAAAATTAGTTACTGTGAAGTGTAGGAAGCTGTTGATGGTCGGGTTCTGTGCATCAGCAGGGTAGGAGCCTGACTGCAACCTGCTGAGTGCAGCTGTGCTGACTCAGGTTGTCACAGATTGCCGGGAGATCAGACTCACCATGTATGGTGCTTTCTTCTATATTGATTCAGCACGCTGAAGTGAAGACAGTTCAGCACAGAGTTGATAAAGAGGAAAAACAAGGACTGTCAGACATTTTGTCATTTTGGGGTAGAAATAAACATACAGTCTAAATGAGTCTGCAGAGCCGTAGAGCCCTGCCTTTGTGTTTTCAGAGCGCACATGATTTACTGCAGAAATCAGTTTGGCATAGCATAGCTGTGCAGATTCAGCAGACCTACCATTATCTTGTCATGTTTTTTAGCAAACTGACTTCTACAAGGCAGCAATTAAAAAACATGAAAGAGAAATGTGCTGAACAACCCATCTTTTCTTGTCCCCCCATCCAGTGTGTGCTGGCAAATCTGTCGCAGCTGCACCCATGGGTGTAGCAGTGCTGGGCTCCCTTGCTTTGCAGGCTTTGGGCATCCTGTGTGTGAGCTGGTGTGGGTCTTTAGTATTATGCTCTCAAACTCCCAAGTTGCTGACTTATCAGCTAATTATGGCAGTTGGGACATGGCTTTCTGTCATTTTTTCACTTTGCAGACTAAGTAGGATTTCAGTGGTATGAGGAAAGTAAGAGATGAACTCTTTGCAACGTTTTGCAACTCTTGCTGCTTTTCAGCTCTGCTCACCCACAGCCTGCAGTCTCAGCTGGACAAAGAAAAATGGCCAGAGAGCAGCTAGGTTCCCGTCTAGCACTGCTTTTCACTGTCTCTGAAGGTGCAGTATTGAGCTAAATGCACCCCTGGTCTGACTCAGAAGGGCATTTTCTCTGTTTTTAGAGTACGTCTGTATTTATTGCAGTGTCAGGACTGAAATAACCATAGACACAGTATTTTTGCACTCTCAAATGTTTGGCTCTTGGATTTTTGCTGCTTTTTAAGGGATTACTTCAAAAAATGTCAAACTTTCCTACCTCTGGGATTTTAGGATATTCAGCCTATGTATACCTAAGCAAATGACTTCTATTTAATAATATCTTTGTGCTCTACCATTGAGAGATGACTATCTCAGAGAGTTAAGCTGTGGATATGCCTAAGGGTGAAAGAATAAAAAGAGTAAGATTGAGGGGAGGGGAGATGAGAGACGGAAAGTTCTTTGTGGGGATTTTTTTCAATGGATAATGTGTGTGAAGGGTAGGGGTGGAGGAGCCCTAAGGAGACTCCTTAGATAACAAAATAGCTTGCTTAGCTAAACAGGGTGGATTGAAATGGCAACCCTACCCATCCTTCTTTTGCACTCCTCTGTGAACTAACCAGTGCTCAAGCAGCAGTGCACCTTCAGGTGTGCAGCAGAGCTGTGCTCATCTGCTTTCCCTTATCCTTTGGGGTCTGAGATGACACTGCAAGGCTAGTGGTGATTTCCCTCTAGCTCCTGAGCTTAGCAACTTGTGTGTAAAGGAGTCTGATGAGCCCTTTGGCACCAGTGTGTGCCTGTGTCACCGTGCTCCATGAAGCTGCTCTACAAACCTTTCCTTAAGCAACAGCAGTCACTTTCCTGGAGACATGACTGTTTCCTCAACAGAACTTGTTTCCCTTTCCTTTCCTCTGCAGAAATTATTTGTTGCCTGAAAGCCCTGTCTGGTTTTGAAGGTTAGCCAAGCAGAGATGTTGGTGAGGGAAATCTATCCTGAGGCCACAGGTTTCAGACCCTCCTGCAGCCTGTCCCATGTGCATAATTTACTTCCTGTCACAAGTGATGTCTTAAAATCTTTTGAATGGCTTACCCAATAGAAAAAGCTCCTCTGCTCTCTATTAATGGGTCTTTCTAGCAGATGTAAAATCCACTGGAACATGTACAGGTTCTTTGGTTTTTAACAGGAACAGATGATTTAATAAGCAGCTATAAATCCCTTGGGACTGTTCAGACAGCAGACTTCTGCCAGGCTTTTCACTGACTAGACGTACAGCCCATGACTCATAACGGCCTGCTCCACTTTCCACCTCAAATGCCTGTAGTTCCTCTGGCTTTTTGAGGTGCTCTCTGCTACCTGTGGGGGTTTTTAGCACCTTCTTCTGTTTAACTGATTTGCTCTCTCATCCAGTAGACAGTGCATGGCTTTTCTTTTGCAATCTCTAGCTCAGCTTGTTTTCTGAGGATTCAATAGTGCAGCCTTCTAAATGGGCTTAGCAAGGGGAATCTGGTTAAGTGTAAAAAGAGATATAGTTTGCCCCTGGCTCGGCGCGGGGAGGCTCGCTCGTCCGGCAGTCTTTGACCAACTTCATAAATGTACTCTACCTATTTCTAATAGATGCAATTATTATGAACTCTTTAGTGATAAGGAAGCTGTGAGAGAAAGCAGAAAACTGTTTCAGGTTATCTGTGGCTCAAGCAGGAGAGGGTCATATTTCCTGAAGTATGGAAGTGCCGTTACAAATGGATGTAAAATGGCACTGTGCTTTAGAAAATGTTGTCTTCTGGATTGTGCTTGCCTGCAGGCTTTCCATAAGTGTCTTAGATGTCTAGGAGCTGGGGTTGCAAGCTTCTCTTTAGTTTACAGCTGGTTCACAAGCCATGTGAATTAGGCTTGGGAGCTGCTCTAGACGAGATAGGAAGTGTTAGAATTAGTTAGATGTGCTCCAGGTCACAACCTTGTAAACCAGAGATGAAACTAGTGATAAACCATGAGATTTTGTGTGGAATTTGTAACCACTGTGGAGATTCTTGCAAGGTAGGTGTGGTGCAGCTTGTTTTGAGTGCAGCTGGATGGAGGGGGTTTAAAATGGCCACTTTTTTTTAATCTCACAGTGCAAGTATCTAATAGTTTAGAGTGTTTTGGCTGAGAAAAAGTGCACAGTTCTGACTGTCGTGCACAGGCAGGAAAAGTCAGGCTCAGTTCACTGGCTCAGGGCTGCTTTTATGTGTGTTGTGCTCTGGGACCGTGTAAATTGTGAAGAGAGCCGCTTGTTTCAGTGGTTGGGATGAGGAAGAAACCCTGTTCATGCCTGGACTTTTTCAGGCTGGAGGGAACATCAAAAATGCACAAATGTGAAGCACCTTAAGAAACTGGGAAGAGCCTTGGAGACTTGCTTAACGTGCAGAATCGTTTACCGCGATCAGCGATGTGTAGTGTTTGAAGTTTATGGTGAGACTGCAACTTGCTGCATTATTCCAGTCCTGTTTGCTTTTGATTTTTCAGTGCCTCAGAAAGCCAAGCAGGTATCATATTGCTAGGCGGAAAAAGCTATCCAAGGTCACATCACTGGATGGTGTCAAAACCTAGAACAAGGTTTGGTGTTTCTGGCTTCTTGTTAGGTCCTGCCACACTGCACAGGAAGCAGAGTAGAGAGTTTCAACCTTAAAGCCCTTTCAGCTGTTTCTGGCAAATTGAGAGTGTTACTCTATGCTTTCAGTGATCACAGAGCTCTCAGGTTTGCTGGGGGGACTTTCACACGTCAGGAGATCAGCAAACTGGAGCCGTAATCAGCATGTCTGTTCTTGAGTGGGGAATTTTCCCCAAAGCAAGTTCTGATGCATGCTGCCGAAGATTTGAATAGTCTGGTTCAGACTTTCCACAAGCTGCTTCCAGCATTGTGGGCACTAACTCGTGTTTGCAGTGCACATACACACACCCAGCTGCAAAGGTAGCAACATCTGTAAGTTCTACCTTTAAATCTCAGTATAACTCTGCAATGAGCTGCGAGTGGCCAGCGCCTGTAGACGTTCAGGTGGTGGTGTTGTTGATGCAGTGTTCAGTGCTTGTGCTGCATTGGCCAAGTTAGAGGTTAGCTAGAAATCAGGGCTTTTGGAAGAGCTTTGGCCAGCACTTCTTCACTGGCAGCAAGGTCTGTTGCAGACTTTCTGGTGTGTGGTCTTTGTGTGCTACATGGCTAACGCTCAGTTTGTGTTGTGGGATTTCACCATTTGCATAGTAGGAACAGCAAGCAGCAGCAGTTCCAGGGAGTTGTCCATCCCCTTAAAGCAATGTACACAGCAATGAGGAGCACCATGTGACTACACGGACTGGATCCAGTGTTCTGTTGGAAAAATATCTGGAGCAGGGTGCTGGCCTATAGAAGCTGTATGGTTTTCCCAGGCTTGGAAGAAAAGCAGTGGTACTTCCTGAAGTTCCATCTTTTTCAGTTTGACGTAAAAGAAAAAAAAAAAGTTGATATTTGCATTTCTTTTGTCTTTAAAATGGGAATTAACTTTAATTAAAAGAAGAAATTAGGCTTTTGCCTGGCAAGAGACAAAATCGTCTCTTTGAGCCATCTAGTTTGCTGAGAGTAAAGCAGAATGTTTTGGTTGGTTGGTTTTGTGTGTGGGTTGGTTGCTTTGTTTGTTTTGTTCATTTTTTTCTTTTTCAATAATTGCCTCTACAACTAGTGCTGAAGAGGAGTCTAGTAGGTATGTGGCTCCCCAGCAACCTAAAAGGTGGTGTCTGGAAAGTTCTTCCTTGGATATGGAGGATGGGAGGCTGTTTTCAGAAGCTTCCCCCAGCTCTGGAAGAGTGCACGGAACTGAAGGAGGAGCAATACCCTTGCTTTTAAGGCATTCGTCTGGAGCTTGGGCCTGGGAGTTGAATTCCCAGTGCTGGGACTGGATTCCTCTGTGGTCTGCAGTATGTTGCTCAAGGGATGTGTGCTGCACAATGGAGCTCAGCACAGAGAGCCCTCGAGCTGACTCCAGGAGGTCCATGTGGCCCTACAGCACAGTGGGGCAATGTGGGGAGGCACAACCCCTTCCCCAAACAATACAGCTGCAGTAGTTCAAGCACTGCCCTGTGCTGTTGAGGCTGTGCTGCTTCCAGTTTTGGAGTCAAAGCGGTTGTGACTCATTTGGGCATCTCTGTACCACCCTCCATTGCTAAACCCAGGAAGCACTGAGGTACTGAGAAACTACTGTAGTTCACAAGATGTTTTTGAACCATCTGCGTGGGCTGGCTTTGGATTTCCTTTGTTTTGCACAAGCTCATCCTAGTCTCTCTGCTGTCACTGACTTTCTTTTCCTCTGTGGCACTGGAAAACACCTAGAAGGAAAGCTGAATTTCAGCTGTTTCTCATGCCCAAATTCTTTTCCACGCATTAAAAAAAGTTCTGATGTCCTTGGAGTTCAGTTGGCCTTCCACATCCTAACTATAATCTCAGGGCATACAGCAGAGCTTGGTGCTCAGAAACTGACTGATCACAGGGTTTCCGAGGTGCTGCTGAGTGGCCTCATGCATGAAGCCACTTCACTCCTGTGCAGCTGCCTGGAAAAGAGGAGTTACCTTCACTTGGCTTTGTAAAGCCACGAGTCATAGAATCATAGCATGCTAGGCGTTGGAAGTGACCTCTGGACATCATCTAGTTCAAACTCCCTGCTGACACAGGTTTGCCTACATCAGGTTACACAGGAACACATTCAGGTGGATTTTGAAAGTCTCCTGAGAAGGAGACTCCAAAATCTTTCTGGGCAGCCTGTTCCAGGGCTCCATCACCCCTAGAGAGCTTTCTCCTTATGCTGAAGTGAAGGAAACCAACTGCAGAAGTTAGCACACAGATAAGTCATTGCTTTTTGTCCAAAAGAACATCAGGCTGTCACTTTCTTCTTAAAGTCTCTTGGCTAATAGCCTTTGGAAGACAAGATCTATCCAGTCAGAGGGGCTTGCATAAACTTCCTGTGAACTTTCATAGCTGATGATCAAAAGAAATCACAAACCATGTTGTCATTATTTATCTGTCTATTTATTTATTTAGAAGTTCCAAGAGTGCACAGCACTTTTGCTTGTGATCTTTCTCATGTAAACAAGGTGACATCATACTGGATGCTCAGCCTTAGACCCTCTTGTGTTCCGTTTTGAATGGAAAATGAAGAGCTCTTTTGCACTGGAGGAAAAAAATGCAGAAAATCCATCCACCACACATAGTCTGCTTCAGAAACCAGCACTGCATTATTGAATGCACCTGTCCTTGTGTCCATTGCTTTGCTAAGAGATCTTCTTCCTTTTGTTAGCTCCATAAAGCCAGTGTGATGATAAAGATAGTTCCAAACAGCATCATCTTCTTTGCTCCACTATCTGAATAGAAGTACAGGAAGGGCTGCCTTAACAACAATTTGAAAAGTGCCTTTTCAGATGGGGGTTTGACTTAAGGGTTCTGTATTCCCATCATTTTTGTGCTCTGAGAAGGATTCTGTCCCTCTGTTCTCATTAAGTCAGAACTTTGCAGCACAAGATTTAGTCCTGTCAAAGGTATATTCTTGAGTCCTGATTGCATTGCAGTTGCAGGTGTGAGGGGATCTGGTTTTGGTGTGGTTTTTTTTTTTTTTTTTCAATTGCCTTCTAGTTCCATGTGGAGCATCTTGTGTCACAAGATGTGTACTGTACACAAGGGCAACAGAAACTTGTCCTTTGGGCTTTTACTTGGAAGAAACAGTGAATTGAGACAAATTGAGATATCTCACATTCATATAGGGCCAAATCAGAATTCCTGTGGAATTTCAAGTAGCTTGTTGACATCTCTCCTGATATGGCTAGTTCCCAGAATAAGGCTGCTTGTCTCATTTGCCTCTCCTCTTAGGGCATAAATCCATGCTTGATGAGGATGTATGCAGTAAAAAGAAGTATAGGAAGAGACTAATGCCTATAAAGGGCAAAATTGTCTTGTTTTGTGAAGACAGGACAAATAGTGCCCTCTTAGGAGTTTCTTCCCTCCATTGACTTTTTTTTTCCTACAGCTTCCTGTCTTTCCTTTTCAGGCATGCCTGGGATACAGCACAGCCAGGCACAGAAGGTGTTGATGGGCATGCAGATGGGTTGCAGACAGGGCTGGCTCTGGAGGGTTAAGGAGCAGGAGGACTGACTTACATGAGGTTCCCACTTTTGGTTATCCCTGTGGCTTGGCTTGTGTCTTGGCCTGGTGCCATCTGACACAATTTGCAGCACTGGGATGTTGGAGGCTGGCTGAATTGGCTGCCTGGGCCCAGAGCCAGTTTGCATGGCTTGTTTGGCTCTGCAGTGCTTTCCTAGCAGGGCGAGCTGTAATATGTGTCTCCTGTCATGAATCAGACCATAGGTATGGATAATTCTCAAACCAGGCATTTACAGGAGTTAATTCCACACTGCTAAGGTTTACATTTGTTCTGTTAAGGAATTATTCAGCTTATTGCTCAGCAGATTTTCAAACCTCATTAGGAGGTTTAGCCTGAGTATATCACCAAACAGTATCTTAAAGCTTGAATTACCAAGTAAAAACTTTCTGTCCCTTTTTCCTGAAATATGCTACATTACTAAAGCACCACTTCAGTTAAATATTGTAGCACATTTGGCACAATTTTAAGTTCTTTTGAAGTCAATGTTTAAGTGCTTTGCTGAATCAGGGCCTAAAACAATAATAGCCACAAAGTTAAGCCACTTTATTTCTGAATGTTTGCATGGGAATCAAACCTGTGTTAGTTTCTTGTTGTGACCCCACAGGTACAGGAATCCTTAGGGTTTCACCGAGTCACTTAGCAACTTCTGCAAATTGCTGTCTGGCACCCAGTGGAGATGTCAGGGTCAGATCCAAGTATGGCAGGCTTTCATTTGCAGAATGAGATCAAACTGAAATGGGATCTAGGGCCATGAAGGGATTGGCAGCATCTCAAAGAGTGCACAGCTATCATTAGTCATTTCCCATGTACATATAGCGTGTGTGTGAGTATATGCACACAGTTGGTTGTTGGGTGTTTGGGTTTTTTTTTGTTTTTTTTTCCCCCCCCCGGAGTTACTGAAATCAGTGCTTCAGACGTAATCTTTGGGCTATTGAAGAGGTCATGGAAATTTTTAATTCTCCTGCTAGAAGAGAGAGTTGTGGAAATACTGCGAGCAATGGATCTGATGCTGAAATGGGGGGAAGAAAACAAGCTCAGAGCTGACTGATCTTAGACCTACAGCTGTGCAGTCCCATTGCAGCTGGGGAGCTCACATGTTGGGTTAACTCCTTTGCTATTGCTTGTGGGGTCACTATATACTTTTTTTTTTTTCACTTACTGCTACAGTACGATCAACAAAATATGATGCAGTGAGGCAAAACTGAACTTCATGTGCCACTAAAGTTGATGGAAGCTTTATTCACTTCAGTTGGATGATGTTTTTGTGGTCAGAGGTGTTATCTTGCACCCCTTGCTTTGTTGCTGTGTTCTTATGCCATTATATTGGAGTGTAAATGATAATGACCAGTGCTGTGGGCTGTTAATTCACAAAACTCAGTGGTGTTGTAGGATTCCTTTAGAGCATGGTGGCTGATGTCCTGGAGATCGTTGTCTTGTCTCACTTGGCAGTCACAAATTGCAAAAGTATTGGGTGCTGGGACTCTAAATAAAGAGTGAAGAGGGCAGTTTTGGTGGCAGTTTATACTCTCAGCTGGTTGGGCCTTCTCCCTTATTTCCATACCTCTGCAAGTCACTGCATGTTGATGAGGAAGTGCTGCTGCTTAGCTCTGCCTCTCCCAGTGAGCTCAGCAGGAGCTGCAGGCACTTGCCTTCACATGGCATTGGGTTAAAAATGTACAGGGACAGGAGAGTCACTTTTTGGTGCTGGTTCTTAAGTTTATCTGGTTTCAAAACAATACATATCTGTTGAGGTCACTGGAAAGAGCAACTGTGGTATAGAGATGAGACAAGAGGAAGAGAAATAAGGTGGCCATCTGCTATGGAAAAAGGGCAGGAGCCCTTCTGAAGGTGGAAAGTTATTTGAGGAGGGGAAAAAAATCATAAATAATTTGATGACTATTTTTTTGCTGGAACTTTATTTAAGACAATGCAAAGGAAAATATTACTGAAATTGATAAAGTGATTAATCTTCATTTACACCTACCAGATACTTGTGCTGGTTTCATGGGCAGCTTAGTCTGTAGCTCATCTCCGGTTTTGTCTTTTTAAATCCCAAAGCTTTTTTTTCACCTCCTGAAAGGGATAAAATTTCGTGAGTTATTTAGGAGCTGATGTGACTTTTGTTTCCCCTCCTGTTGCTGATGCTTGATTTGGAAAGAGTTCAGTAAAGAATCTCAGACCGTGCTGCTTGTGGAGAGAGCAGCTTGCATTTCCTGTTCCAGTCTCCAGGGCAGAGGCTCCAGGTGTGTCGCGGTGAGGACTGTCTCGCTGCACACTCATCCTTTTCAGTTCGTGTCTGCTCCTGCATGCACCACCTGGCTTCTGCCTCCCGTGCCTGTGACCAGAGAGCATGGGAAGGAACGAGTTCAACCAGTCAGAACCGGGAAGTGTATTGGAGATAGGAAACTAAACATCAGCTGTGTGTGAGTAACGGATTGGCTGTCTGCAGGCCGTGAGGATACATCTTCTAATGCTTTTCCATCGCACCGTAACCGTGACACTGTACTTAGCACAGTATCAACTCTTCAACATCTCTGCTCTTTGTGACCCCAAACTCTGTCTTCTACCTAAATTGTGTTCTGAGGTGTTGATGCGCCCATAAAAAAATGTCCAGTGAGAAAAAAAAGTAAAAGATGGGTATGGTTCTTGTTCCACTGGGGCCAGTCTGAGCAAAATACTCCACCTTTTGGTGAGGAATTCATTAGGAGTGTGTTCATGAGGCTTAGAATAGGAATATCCGTATCTGGAGTCTTCTGTAGTAGTCACCTGTCCAAGATCCAGACCTGGGAGCTATAGTTTTATTCCTGTACTTTGTAACCACAGATTTGTGCATGCATACTACATTTTCAGAGACTTCAGTCGTTTCAGTTGGAATTTAAAACTGTAGCTGAGTGTGTATGTAATGCAATGAGCACTTTCAATTGCCTATAAACCTGAGCTTGAGTGATCCTCTGACATCCTTGTCATGTATACAGATATGGTCACCTAATGAAGGGCTATGGAGCCTTGTGGTACATTCTGAGGTGGGACATGATGCAGAGTTTTGGTACATCTTCCTATGTTAGCAGTAATGGTGCTCTATAGAATATCTGAGACTGATCAGACACTTCACCAGGGATAATTTATATTTTTTTTTGTTTTAATTTTCTTTTGTTTATTATTTCCATGTCTTTGAGCATTCCCACTGCAGTGATGTGGGGTAAAACATTCCTTTCTTGGGAGGAGCTACCCATCTCCTCCTTTCCCCCAGTTACCATGCTGATACTGTGCCCACTTGCAGCATGCCATGAGTTTAACTCAGTCATACACCAAAGGTCTGTGTTGATTATGTAATGTACCTACATATTTTTCAACTCCTTAAATAACATATTGAGGACTTCATATGCTAAGTTTTTGTGAAGTTTGTAATGCAGGGGTGGAATATCATAACAGCACAACCAGATGGCTGATATTAAAAAACCTGGTTTCTTACTCAGTATGGCATACACAGCTTTGCAGTTTGATGCCCACTAGAGGGACTGTTGCTTATACTACTTGCAGAAAACAGTCCTGCACTAACCCTTTATTATCTTTTATAAAGTTTTAAGACTTTGAGTGGCTGACTCTGGGTAAATTTTCCAACGAGTAAACCTTCAACCTATTTCTCCAAGTGTAAAAACTTAGGGCACAGTGCTGTTCTTCTGAGTTCAAATGGATTTTATGGACTGCCCTTACTAAATGCTCCTTTTTTCTTTCTCTTGATAAAAAGTCTTTTCTGTTCTTTCATCAACCCAGACTTTCTTATGTGGCATTGCTGGGGGATTAATTTAGAATTTTTACTTTTTTTTTGTCAAGGAAAAAAAAATGTTGTGCGTCTGTATGTTTGGAATGGGATTTGTTTTGCAACCATGGTGCCAGTGAATATGGTAAATTAATCAGCTCTCATATTTGCAAACGTCACTGAAATGGGTTTCTCCTTTAGCTGGGAGATAGTGAGTTTTGGGCAGGAGGCACGTAAACTTAATAGTCAGTGTGAGAAAACTTCCAAACCTATCTATTTTTCCTTGGATGATTTGTTTTTTGTATTTTTTTTTCTGCTTGTTTGTTAGAGTTGCATGTTCCTAACCTGCACATATTTCTTTCTTAATTACAGAAACATGAAAGAATACAGGAAGTCCTGCATGACCACAAATACTTCTGCTAATTAAGTCACTGGCTGGATACTGGGAGAACAGCAAGGTAAGCAGTCAGGCTGTGCCAGCAGTGTTTCTTGTAATCTGCATGGTTGTATTTCAACAGAGCCTTAGTGCTTTCAGATATCAAATTCACAGCAAGCTGAGTGAAGACAAACAGCCTGCAGGTTCAAATGCCATAGATTTACTTTTAGTCCAAAGCTTTGGCAAGCAAACTTCCCTTGTTTTCCTTCCTGGGAGGGGCCGAGGGGGAAAGTACAAGTTCCGTGGTGGTTTTCTGTTTTCAGAAGGCAATATCTCTAATTCCAACAATCGATTCATGGCCAAAGCTCAGCTTCTTAGGCTGCCTCTGGGCAGGGCTTGGAGGAGGGGTGGAATGCTTCAGCAGCGTAGCCGCTGAAAAGGCATGCTGTTCGGTGGATGCCTCCCAGAACTGTTCAGATCTGAGCCTGCGTATGCACACGCATGGGAAGAGAGAGAGAGGTCTCCATGACAACTGGCCTGGCTGCTCTGTCTTCTCTGCAATCATTTTAGCCAGGATCAGTGCTGTGAAAGGTCGTATGAAGGAGCTGTGGGAAGCACAGCAGGTATCGGACACTGAACGGCTGGTTTGCGGGTTGCCTCAGATAATAACAGAGTTTTGTCTGGGGAAACACAAATCTGAGAATGGAGTGGAAAGGGAAATACTCCAACTTTCAGGTAACAAATATTGCCTTTTTAACATTATTTCCTCCTGTTTTAAAGTTTGGTGGATTATTATTTTATTTTCCTTGCCCGTGGTGTTTACTCCCAGCCGAGCGTCTGAGTGAGCTTGGATTCTCTAGCTCTAGGGAATGATGTCATGTGGCAACAGTTGGATTCTATTAGCCAGGGAAAGAAGAAATATCCTGCATTTTTGGGAGAAAAAAAAAAAAGAACAAGAAAAAAGAAGATACTTTAGGCCTTTGTTGAATCTTTTGCAAAGGCTGCAAGAAGTGCCTTAAAAAGACAAGTTTCTAACAAACGAATCCCCAGAAAATGTCAATTAGGACTTCTAAACTTCTTCAACATTCACTCTTCTATGTAAGAATATAATTATGGAAGTGTTACATAATTCAGAAGACATTTCTTTCTTCTTATATTCTCCTATATTACTCTGTAATGAGAAAAATAATTGCACCATAATTAAGCAGAGGATTTGGAACCTCCATGTGCTTGGGATCCTCTAGCAATTGTTTGTAGAATGTGCTGCTAAAAAATTTCTCCTGGGCTGGGCTGTGTCTGAAATTGCTGCTTATGAATAGATGATGCTGGCAGCATTATTCTTAATAACGTTGTCAGTCTTGGACTGGCTTATAACAGCTTAAAACCAGCCTTTTAGGGAGGGTAGCAGGAAAGAAATCAGAAATGTAATAATTACAGCAGCATATTCCTCGCCCCTTTCCTCAGAGATGTTTGCTGAATGCTGTATTGAACACTCAACCTTAGCATTTTAAGCTTTTAAGCAGAAAAACACCTAATGATGAATGTGCAACTGCTATGTCCTAATGGAAAGGCTTAAAAAATCAGTTTGGTCCTCAAGCATCACAAAAGTACACTGTACCAGTACCCATGGTTAGAAGAGCAGGTTACCCCTACACCGTTTAAACTCCTCTCTAGCTGTTGCTTTTGTGCTGCTTTGCTCCCTTCTGTGTGTTACAGATGTGATTCAGAGCTCCCTGGAGCTTTCCCTCTACTTCAAAGGGCTTCAGATCAGCCTCTGCCTGAGACCTTCTCAATCTCTGTTTCGGTCTTTTGACCGCAGGAGCAGGCCACAGGCTTTCCACTTTCTTTCTTGAACTTTCCAAACAGAAAGTCTTTTGTGTTCCTCCAAACAATGCCAGGGCTGCTGACTGGCTTTAGCTGGCTGCTAACACATGCCGCAGATAATGGTGATGTTTATTTCCACTTTCTCCTAAAATTATCCTAGAGGGGGGAAAGTGCAGGGAATGGAAATAGGATCCTTCTGTCCCACCTGCCCTCCTCACAAGCACCTGTTGTTTATGAGTATGTGTGTGTCTGAGTGTGTAAATCATTCCTTCATTGAAGGGCAGTATTGGCTGTGCTTCAGAGAAGAGTTCCAGACTATAGGGGGAAGATGTCGTTGTCACTGATCTGCCAGCAGAGCACTCCTGAGGCTGTCCACAGGGTTACAGAACTGACAGCTGTCTGTGAACAACACAGTGTAGCATTTTGCATCCCCCTCTTGCCTTCCAGATTTGACCAACTTGATTCTATGAATAAAAATACTGCTGTTAGTGAATATCAATGAATAACCTAATTAAGTGATTGGAAAAGAGTAATTTTTTCATCCATTTGACAGCTGGAAGCAGTTCAGTAAGAAACCCCTGTGCCATTCTTGACTAGAAATGAAATATTTGTAGAGCTGGTGTGTTAATTTGAAACATCTTCCTTCTTAAGAAGGAACATTGTGATGCTTGCCCAAGTTTAAGGCTTAGTAATGGGAAAATGCCTTTAGTCCCTGAAATTTCTGCAACAAAGATGATGACTTCCAAAGCCAGAATCACTGTTTTAGAGTGCTTACATTTTATAGGTGATCAGCTTGAGACTTCTGAGAGGTCTCCACAAGGTGCTGCAAAGCAGGCATTCCAACAGCAGCAGCTGCCTTTTGGTGTTCACCTGGTGCGTGTGCTGCGATGTGCCGGCAGGAAGCCTGGCGAGTTCTCTCCCAGTGTTTCTGACTGAGTGGTGTTTCCCATAATAGTCTGTGTTGTCCTATTTACATGTTACTTTGGAAAATGGTACAAGGCATCATTCTCATAGTCTTTCAATGTAATTTCTGTACATCCAGTTCCAAATGAGGTTTAGAGTTGTTCTACACTATGTATACCTTACCAGGAGAAAAGAATGAGTGAAATCAGTAAAGCAGAACATATTTGTCACTGCACTCACAGCACCTTACAGCTTACCATGATGCTTGTGCAGAAAAGTCTCTAGCAGGACTTATGCATTGGCACATTGCTTTTTTCATCTATTAAGAGAGCATGAGACTGAAGAAGGCTGCTGCTATATCCTGTAACACATGTGGAGTTCATGCAGCAGTCCATGCTCCACACAACTCCTGCGGACAGGTCCTTAGCCTGCCGTTTACAGCCTGATGTAATTGTCACTTTATGAGTGCATTCATTTCTGTATCTTGAAGAGAACTGCTTTATGTTGTTGCACTGCCATAAATCTCCTGTTTGGTCCCATGTGTCCACCATGTTTCTGCCAGTGGCACGTTCTGTCTGTGGGCAGTCAGTGGCTGTGAGCTTTTCATGTGGTTTTCTGGAAGGATTAGTTGTGTCTCATTGCATTTAGAAGGAAAGTAAAAGGATATGGTAGATTGGTTTTCTTTTTTTCCTCTCCTTGACTGTTTAGTAAGTAATTTCTATATCCTGAGTTACAGTGTTTTAATTGCTTGTTTTGTCTTGCATGAAATCACCTCCTGTGTAACTGCTGGTACTTCTGTCTATAGGTTGGCACCATATGTTTCTCTGCTGTCTCTTGCAGTGAGCTCTAAGTTAATTGCTATGTTGACATATTTGTCTTTATTACTTGGAAATACATCACTTTGTTTGCTCATGAGCTGAAGCTGTCTAGAAGCCATGGGCTGACTTTGTATCATTCAATGCTTTTTTCTACTCTTACTCCCCTTTGTAACCCTAATCCCTTTGATTTTTCTCTTCTTAGGGAAAGACAGTAAGACATTGGGAAAAGACTGTGCTGTTCTGTTTCTGCTGTTCTCTTTGGTCAGGTGATCTTCAGAGCACCTGTTGTTACAGTAGTGGACAGATCCATCATTAGATGCTTGAACATGAGGTCATTATTCTCCATCTGTAACCTTGTGTTCACAGTAGATAGAATTAACTGATTAAAACCAACAGTGCTGCATATTTAGAAGAGCTGCTCACAAGTATGCTCAAATATGTCCTCATAAGAATTGCTTTATAGATGAGTAAGTTAATTTCAATTCCAACAATACCAAAAAGCAGTTCCATAGATGTTTCCTCTCATGCAATTTTCTAGTTGTGGTGACTCCGAGTGACTTTATAAGGTGTAAAATGTGACATGAAGAAGGATTTGTTCTGAGCAGCTCGTGCTGTGTTGGAGTGTAGCTATGTAGCTACCTTTAATTACAGCAAGAACCTTGAAGTGGTTGCACTGTCATTCTGCTCTGTAGAGCAGGCTATCATTAGTGCTAATCAGTGATTTCTGGTCTATGTCTGCATCTCTGACCCAGTTACTTTGCTGAACTTAACACAGTTACTAGAGTGACACAAAGCAGACTCTTGGCACAGTGCTGATCACAGAGCAGGGGGAGATCTGGCAACTTTCACACAAATCTGTTAGAATTAAGGCTTCCGGTCTGGGATTTAAACTTCTTCTTTATTTTAAAAGCCTGAGAGCCTTTGCAAAATATTTTTCAGGATGAAATGAAGCTAGAGGCAAACCCCCAGACTAGCTGCAGGCAGACCTGGAAGAGGCAGGTGCTGCTCACGTTCCTTCATTAGGCTTTGCAAAAGTGCTTCCATCCTGAGCAGTTTTTGGACATAGCCTCCCAGCTGTTCCTTGTGACAACAGAATTGCTCCACATGACAACAACAGAGTCCCCGAAGCACTTAGACTGTTGCACAGTTGGCATTCCTCCAGCGCCAGCTCTTATTCAAGCCTTTCTTTTGCCCACTTGGAGCCAAACTGCAAGGAGCTGTTCAAAGGAGTGACACCTCCCCACCTTGTCAGAGGCAGTGCTCCCCCGCTCCTTAAATCCTTTTACCCCACCCTGTTGCAGTTTGATGACAAGAAGATGAATTGCAAGCTAAAACTGCCAATGGCAACAGCACAATTTGGCATCCCTGGTGCAGCTGGCATCCAAAGGATGCAAGCCATCAAATTACTTGTGCTTCTGGTCCAGCTGAGCCTGTTGTTTATAATCAGACTATCTCTCCCTTCTTTAAAGCATACTTGAAAGTTAAAAGGCATCACTAAGTGTGGTATTATGGACATGCTCAGGACAGTTAGACAATTTTAACAATACAAAACCTACTCCCTGCAATGTGATTTCATTGCAAGAAGCAATATGGGATCTGCAGCAGTATGGAAACCTTCACAGCTGCACAACTGATGTTTCCATGTTTCAGTCTCTCACAGGCCCGTGCAGATCTTCTATTATTAGTTTTAAAAGAAGAATAGCTGACAGCAGATTAATTTGGAAGGCATATTCCAGAGGGAGCTGTTTTAGATTGAGTTGTCAAGAGTGGCAATCCAAGAAAGTATTGACTAAAGGAAAACCTCTGATGTAGAGCACAACCCTGTTTATCCAAAAGATTTGTAGGGGGCAAAGCCATCTTCATACCACTCTGCTGTCGACATGTTCAAACCCGAGCTGTGGGAGCAGAGAAGCTGAACAGCTCAGCCTGTTGCATTCATCATTAGCAGTTCTTGGGAGAGCTCCTCTGGTGTTCCCTGGCACATGGTTGCAGGGAAAGAGACATCCCAACTCAGTCTTCAGAAACCTGCCTGAAAAATGGCTTTTAAGTGATGCATTCTGGTGCTGGTTTTTGGAGTAGAGTCAAACTGGTTTCAGAGGGAAGGGTGAAAAGATGCAAACTGCTTTTGGACAGCGGATGTGCTTTGTGTAATCAACAGATGCTCTGCGCTGGGGCTGCTTCCCTGTGCGTCAGGCTGGGGCTCACCACTGTACTGGCCTTGCTACATTTGTGCTTGAGACAGCAGATTGGCTTGGGGGAGTGTATGGAGACCTAAGAAGAAACATTCTGTGCCCATTTATTGGCAGTGGGATATTGTAGTAGGTTGTAAGTTGAGCAATATCACCTCGGGACAAGCACAGGTAGCAGTCTGGCCAGCCCTCTTGTTTCCTGTGGAAAGCACTGCCCAGGTGTAAGCAGGACCCTGCTCCTAGCCTGGGCAGCTGAGGTGTTGCTTGCTTTCCATGATCTGAGGCTTTTGTGGAGGAGAGTCAGTCATACTCCTTAAGCTGAGTAAGGTGGTCCACTTAAGCCTTTCATCTCTTATAGTAAGCCTCTGCCATGGTGCTGAAAAGTTACCTGCTTGCATAGGACTGTTCCCTCTGCCACTGGTTGGGATGGTCTGGGGAGCAGGAGGTGCAAAAGGTGCAAAGAGGGACACAAGGAGAGAAGGCTAAAATGCCTCTAGTCACCATGAGATGCCATGTGCTGCCTCCACGCTCCTCCTCACTTGAGAGACCATGGAAACAGGGAAAACGGTAACAATGAGAGAGGCTTTTTCACTTTCTATCCAGTCTTTGAGCACAGGTTCTTGTTTTTTTCAGCAGAAGTCTCCCTAGAAATGTAATTTGTTTAATGTCAAGGTTGGGTGAAGGCAGAGGTTGAACTGTATTGCATTTAGAAGCACTCATTTTATGTCCACATGTTTGGAGCTCTTTGTGTGTAGTGAGGGGGCTGCTATGTGAGCTGGTTGTACAGAGGACCCCATGGGCAGCAAGCATGTAATCCTTTCTGTGCCAAACTCAGTGGATAGTATAATGTACTGTCAGATTTGGCATTTTCATTAAGGCCTGCTTTCCTCTCCTGTGGAGACATTACCAGTTCTCTGCTGAGACCCATCAAGAGTCCCTGCTGTGTTCTATTTACTATTGGCTGATACGAATGGACAGTGGAAAAACAAATGTAAACATGACTGGCTCCTGTGTACTACAACATGATTTCATTCATTTCTGAGCACTACATAGCACAGAATGCTTGCTGGGGATTTATGACCATCTGGAGGAACAAAGTGTTCAAGAAGCAGCCTGAGGCTGTCAGCTGCAGCACCTTGTCAGCAGATCCCGGTGCAGTTCCTGTGCCTGTGCACTGATGGCTCTGATAACAGGGGTGTACCTACCTGGCTTAAAAGTATGGCCAGATACTCAGATAGACAGAGATCAAGCCAGTGCAGTTCTAATAAAGGTTCTCATGAGTTTTCTGGAAAATCTGGATAGGGCAGACTGACTGCTAAGTAGTCATTTGTCCAGAGACTTCAGGTGTCAGTAGGTGGCTGCTCGTGTTAGGATGTCCTGAAATCCTGAACAAATGGCCACATTCCTTTCTCCACCTTTAGGAAACTTCTATGTCCAAAACCAGACAGATGAAGCTCTCTTGTGCATCAGCCTCTTGCTGAGTTGCTTCAGGTGTGTGATATCATTTTGGCAGATGTATGGCCTTGCCTACAGTAGCAGTGCACTTGGGCTTACTGCGCTCTGAGAGCTGGCATCACATGTGCCCTTTGGGACAGACTCCAAAGTGAGCTGCCTCTGACTCTTGAGAAGGATGAGTTCCTGCTGCCAAATGGTGTCTTGGCCAATGGAATTATTACAGTGTTTACTATTAAAAAAAAATCTGTCATGAGAAGAGGAGAAACCTGTCGCTTGTAATGAGGAAACAGTCAGCTACTTCTGAGTCTGGTTAGGAAAAGGAGATGCTAGGATTAAGTTGGAGGAACAATGCAGAAAAAAAGACAGCTGATTATTGGTGAAAGCAGGGGGGGAAAAAAAGTAGTTAAAAGCTAATTATTCTTCTGGATGAGTGATTGGTTTCACCAAGACAGGCAGAAGACCAGCAAAGCCAACCCAGGCTTCTGGCTCAGCATAACACTTTAATGCTTACCATTTCAATGTTTATCTGCAATCTTATTTAAGAGCAAACCAACCAACCCATCTTTGGAAATTCTGTAGAATAATGTTCTGGTCATATGGGCACATGGTGTTCCCAGAAGGCTTGCAGAGGAGGGTGATGTTGAGAGCATGCTAGGCTCTTTCACTGCTGCCCATTGCTGAACAGGAGCAGCAAATCTGTCACCTTGGACAGGTTGTCTTTGTGACAGTGGCTCATTAACAGTTATCCCGTTGGTTATGTTTCCATGACAGCCTGAGGTCTGACAAATGTGACAAAGCTGTGTTTTATCAGCAAATCCCTGATGGCCCTAGTCAGGAAAGCATATGGATAAGAAGAGAATTTTTCTTCCTGCTCTTTGCTACCGACTGGTTGTACTCTTTGTACGTGAGCAGCCAGCTAGGACTAGCTGCATTCCTCTCTAATTTACAGTACCTCCTGTATGGGGCTGAACTAGTGATGAATTAGTGGCTTTTCCCATTTGTCAAGAAACTTTATTCATTGTTGCAGCAACCAAGGAAACTGTAGAGGTCTGACCTGCTTGAAGAGAAACTAAAGTGAGGATAATAGTTTGGTTTTGTTTGTACAGTGTTCAGTATGCTGACCAGTTATAACATCACTGTGGAACTGAATGGAATACTGCATTTTTCTATCTGGATCTCTCCAAAAGATCCACATAATTGATCCTGAAGAGACATTAATTACTTTTTTGGTTAAAAGAAAGGGACAATAAGTCATTACCTATTCATTTGCTCACTGCTTTTACCCGATCTATTGGTGGAAAACTCCCACAGGACTGATGAAAGTTTTCTCAGCTCAACTGCAATTTTTGGCATGGTCTTTTTACCAGAGAAATGTTTTAAGACACTGTGTAGAACTGGAAACAAATGCTGCAAAAAGCAGCAAGGCTATAGATGGAAACTGGTTGTACTGACCAAGTGGAACATTGGAGAGTAGTGACTCTCAAGAGCCTGGGGAGGCTCCTGAGACAACTCAGAAAATGTGACTGGTGTAAATAACTGTACCTTTGTGGTGCATCTCAGCTGCAGAATATGCAGTGAATGGGCATGGGAAGCACTGGTTATTTATTTTGAGGTTTGGAGTTGTCAGGGAGCATTACTCTGATGTTACACAGGAGCAGTAGACCTAGCCTGTTGTACAGACAGTCTAGTGGTGAGGCAGAGCTGAAGTACATTTGAGACCCCACTCACACTGTTATTGATGAAAGGACCTTTCTGATGACTTTCCAGCTTAAGCAATTGAAGCTGTGTGTATGCAGTAGGTTTCCTTTTCCTTTTAGTCATGTGGTACATAACTGGATTTGTTTCTTTGTGTCTCTGGGCAGCTGGATTCTGCTGTGTTTTCCCTTTATGGATGATCCTGGTCGAGAAGTCTGCTAATCTCCATTGGACTTGACAGGGAAAAGTGCAACACTATAATAAATTGTGGCTCTCTGGTTGAACATGAGGATAAAATTCATTCCAGACCGTGTTCAAACGAAACAGTTTATGAATGGAGGCACAGCCCCTGGATTGTATTTCAGCATCAGTCTCTGGTTTGGAATTGTACTGTTTCCAACATAGACAAGGATATGTATTTTATAAGTTTTTATGCTTCCACTGTTCACATTCTCAAGGTATGAAATCTCTTGTGCTAGGAATGGCTGTAGGCTGTGCCATAAGGAAAAAAAAAAAATCATTTTTTAAAAGAAGCAGGTAACTGTTGTCTGCAGTTTACATATTGCAAGTAGCTTTATTTTTGGCTGAAGGAGAGCTGGCTAATGCTCAAAAGTACCACACTTGTATTTCTGCTTTACCTCTGTTTGTAACTATCTCTGTCTTGTTTTATAGTCATCAGCTCTGTCACCTGCCATGCAGAGATAGCTCTGCTAGATGGCATCACAGCTGTGTACATTGCTTGTTGTCATCTGATGCAATCAGATGTTTAGATGCTAGCCAATAGCTGTAGTAAATGTGATTTAGCATTGGTTATGTTCAGATGGACAAGCTGGAAGACAATAACACTGTAACTATCAAAGGAACAAATTAAAAGGAAAGATGCTTAAGTACCATGTATTAGGAGCTAAAGAGTCTTGGACTGAAGTCTATGAGATGCAGAGAAACAGCAGCTGAGATATAGATGCTTGGAGATGGAGAAGGAGCCAAATTGTGCTGTCAATTAACATACTGTGGTTTCACCCACTGCTTAAAACCATTTAGTTTTAAACTTCTCAGATGGGTTATGTTATAATGTTGACAGAAACAAAAATGAGATGGAGGAGGTCTGAGGTGTGATTTTTACGTTTGTTAACTGGATGTAAACTTTTTCCTCACTGTGATACTTACAAATGCTGAGCTCCTATAACATTGAGAGAAGGTTAAGTCTATTTTAAGGTTACATTTATGTCTGTCTTCACTCTTGCTGGCTTTGCTAGGCCAGTTTTAAAGCCTAGAAATGTCCCTGAGCTTTTGGACTGACAGCTTTATGAGCAGGGATAATTCTGTGAATTAAAAATCAAGTAGTTCCCACTCCCTAAGCATGATGTTTTTCTATAGTCCTGGTTGTGTCCTTTCCCTATCCTCATGTCTCTGTCTAGCTGTTGATTTCTGAAACTTGAACCTGTAATCTCCCTCGACAGCTGATTATAGAAGCTGGGTGCCTTCTGTGCAGCCCATTTCAAGACAAGCACATTTCTGATGTTGTCCTTGTTTCTCCTTAGAGTTTCCAGGTGGCTGGGCAAGTGAGGCAGTAGTAACAACAGGAGATGGAGGGTTTGCAGTTTGTGATGCTAGATAAAACAGTCAGAAGTCGATAAACTACTTGGGTTTATGTGAAACAAGTCAAGCTTTTGACTAAATTAGAACTGGATAAACACTTCTGACCTTAGTTTACCTTTCACCTTGCCACTGAATTTTTCAGACAAATCACTGTGTTAAATCTTCTGCATGATCCACTGACATCAAAGCAATCTTCTTGTCTAACAGAACGATGAATAATGGGGCTTGGCTGAGGATTTAGCTAGCAAGTAGGTTTTGTTTCTTCCATGAGAGAAAGGAAAGTTTTTATTGAAAGAGATCTGCTTCTCCATAACGTGAGTGAAGTACCTTGCTGGCAGTGTTTTGACAAATTTCTGCAGTAAGTTTAAAGACATTTACTGTGGGATTTTGTCTCTGTTTTCTGTCTATTTTCATTGGGCATTCACTTGTGCAGTTGCACTGAAAAGATGCTATGCTGAATGATATACACTTGAAATCCCACTCCTGTTTCTTGTAAGAAGTGTGAGTCCTCCTTGAGAGTTGAAAGCCTAATTCTATGAGGCAGGAATGAAAAATGCATTTTGAGAAACATGAAGCTCAGCAGGTGCTCCCCTAAAGATGCTGATGCACTATACCCTAAGCTGATTGCCTAGCTTGATACTATTGCACTGAGTGAGATGCTTGCTTAGAGCAGAAAGCATCCAGTTTGTATAAGCTGTGGTTATGGTGAGTCACCTTTTCAGAAGCACCTGAATGATTCACACAGTTGAGTGCTACTGACTTGCAGTGGTACCTTGGCTCCTGAGTACACAAACCATCGTGAAGCATAGGAATAAGCTTCTGCTGGAGTTTCTGAGAGTTGTATGGAGATAGTGTTCTGTAGCTGGCTGCAGCAGTGGTGTCTGGTTGTGACGGTTTGGGAGTTCCCCGCCCCCCCACACTTTGAAATAACCCAGGCTAGACTCTCAGCCAGCTGGAAGTTAAGAGATGAAGCTCTATTTACAGCTTAGCACAATATACAAGCAAATATATACAGTATNGAGGATTAGAAGAAAAGTGGTTAGTGAAGTTATTCAACAGAGAGGAGAAGCCAGAGCTGCTAGCCCCAAAACCCCAGCAGCAAGCCAGCAAGTAAGTCCCTCGTGACCCAGACTGCCAGCTCGAGAGACTCTTATCTTCTTTGTTTTGGTTTTCTTATACCTAAACATCGCAGCCAGCCTCTGAGTGAAGTAGACATCACCACTGTTTTCCTTCACAGCCTATAGTACAATTTTTCTCTATTAAAAAATATTCCAATTAGCTCAAACCAGCACACTGGTGGATATCTTATTTTCAGCAAAAGAACAGATGTTATCCACCAACTCATTTGAGTATGGAGGAGGTAAAAGCCAGAGCCTGGCTCTACTTCCCCTGTAGCAGGTAGATGCCCACTTGCATTTCCTTGATGCTGAACTGCTTTGCCTACCTCTGAGATGCTCAGCCCATGCTGTAATTCCTGTACAGAAGGGCCACTTGCTGCATTGCAAAAGTGCCTTTGAGTAGTCTGTGTGGGACTGTTTGTATCAATGAATCAAAAACTTCCCAGTAGTGTGTGCTTCCTCTTGGGGATCATCTCCTCTCTTTTGGGAGCGCCTCTAGCTGGCACAGATATAGTGTGCCACTCCCATAGCACTGAGGCAATGCTTATTCTAGCACTAGGATAAAACCATGAAGTGAACAACATGCAGAAGAAAGATGTGACCATCTCTCCCCTAAAAGTTGTGTAGGCAAAGGACTGATTAATCTCAGCATAGTAAACCAGAAAATGCTGGATACATCACTGTGCATTTAATCTTCTTTAGTTACAGATTTACTTGTGCTGTCCTGTATGTGTAGCTGTAGTTAGCATCTGAAAGAACTCACTGTCAACAGTCCCTTCAGTTTCAGCTATGTTATTCATAAGATTCCTTCCCCCCTCCAGCTGTTTCCAGAAATTGACTTTGAGTTTATAAATGCTATTTCCCCATCGTTCGTGCCCACAGCTAATTTCCAAGCTCAAATATCTATCCCCCCAAGAAAAGCTAATCCCAGCTCTATGACAGAGTCTATGTGGAGTGATCCTTTGAGGAAAAAGTCCAAAATGGCACAATATTGGAGTTGCCATCTGCAAAACTTCAACATCTGGTCTCTCTCCGTTGTGTATCTGTGCCTGGATGGGGATGCTGGGCACAGAGTAGGAGTGGACTGTGGTTGGGTTGCCAAAGGGTTCTCATTTTTTGTGCTGTGGCTCCAGATTTTTTATTAGAACTGGAAGGGCCAAATCTTGCTCCTGTGAGAACTGAGTGGAGCAGTTGCTTGATGTTTTTGTGGTGCTGCTACAGCATGAGGTGATGATCTCCAGAGGCTCCTCCTGACTGCTGTCATTCTGTAAATTTACCCCTCTCAGAAACTCCAGCTCTATTGGCTTTTTAATAGGAAGACTGGTCAGATGGTTAAGAAAATGCAGATGTCTGGGAGAGCAAAGATAATACCTTGAAACTGTGCCATAGAATTAAAAATGTCTTTTGAAATAAAGCCCTCAAACTTCCAATTGCCTTCACACATGTATATTCCTTAGGGTTCCACCTGGAGTTAGCTACTGTGAAGATTCAGATGAAGTGAATTTTGTGTCCTTTACACTTGGGCTTCCTAGGATCAGAAAAGTGATCCCTAGCATGACTCTTGCATCCACATCATGAGACAAAGAAAAGCTATTGTCTATGGATGTCCCACTGTGCATTCTTCCTTCAGGTTAAACAAGAAAAGGTTTGTCTGAGGAAAAGGAAGCAGGAGTTCAGATTATCACAGATGTTAGGCTCGCACCAGAAAAGAGATGCAGCTATTCCTCCAGGAAACTGCAGGAATTCATGCTCTGTAGGAACCTGTGAGTCTGCTGGATTTTTAACACCCACAAGTTTTAAGGCAAATTATCTGTCTGAATACTTCATCCTCAAATCATCAGACAGTCCCAAAAATCATTCAAAGCGTATTCATCATACCATATAAACATGATATTTGGAGCTACAGAAGGCATTTATTTTGTTCCAACAGGACAAAATCTACTGTTAGCTTTTGCCTGCTGAGTGCTAGGCACAGGTCTGCCTCTGTAATTCACATCACTGTCCTGGCATCATAAAACACTTCACAGGTATTGAGCTACCTTTTGGAATACCAGGAATGAGTTTTGGTTGAACTTTGTCCAAGTTTGTGGTATCGACTGAAAACCATTTGAAGTATGGCAGTGCAGATTCGTGCCAGACAGAACTGATTTATTCTTCTCTTGAACATTTAGATCTGTTTGTTAATCAAACCCAGGAAGAGAGATACTTTCACACAGAGCTTAAACTGAAGAGTTTTCATCTCGTAGATTTCTATTCTAAGCCTCAAAGGCTGTATTTGTTTTATGATGATGAAATTTTTAGTAGGAAAAGATTATACATACCTTCTGTGCGTATTCTTTATTCTAGCTAGTTTACTGGAAGACAAGTTTTGGTTGTGAATTTCCTAACTGTGTGCAGTACTGGCCAGAACTGCACCTCTAGGCCGGTAACAATTTGTCTCTTTGATGTACATTTTCAGTTCTCCATTTACCAGTGTTGGAAAGGTCAGTGTTTTTATACAAGTGAACTGAAGGAGGAGTGGAGAAGGAACAGGAAACAGAAGTCAGGGATATGATTTAATTTCTGATACTCTCTGTGAATACTAGCAAATAAGTGTCTAAAAGCAGAGTTCAGCTGACACTGCATCAGCATAAACTCTATGAAAGCAGACTTGCCCTTTTGCTAAGGGAATTCTATGACTGACCATAGCTAAACCTATTCTGACATGTGTTAGGAGTAGACAGGTATAATTCTGTCAGGTGGATGCAGAGTTACTTTTCTGCAGTAATCACACTTTAAAAGAAACAAAGTATTCTGTTATAGGGACCAGATCCAAACCAGACCTCTGCTGTGTTCAGGTTAAATCCACAAGAAAGAAAGGAAAGATGAAGCCAATTCAGTGCCAAGGTGTGTGATGCATTACTCAGGTATGGACTCCCATGGCATTGGGAAAGTTTGAGTCCAACTTTGCTGTAGGGTTATTCACTTCTGCAATGTTCAGGTAATAGATTTGACACCTCAGCCTTGTCTTGAAGAAGACATTTCCATAATGGTGCTGTACCAAATTTACCCTGCTGTGTGTGGAACGCTCTCTGCTTGGCAAGAGCCCAAAACATTCCCTGCAAAGAAGGGTCTGAAATTGCATCTGATCTGAGTGTTAATCTCTGTCCCTCGGGCTTATTCTGTGGCCATTTCTGTGTTGCAAGGGCAATGCTGGATATGCCTTTTCGATGAGGTCATCACAAAATCAAATTGCTATTAAATTATGTTTTACTCAGTTTTGAGTTGAGTTAAAGCAGGAACACCAGTGCTAAAACTTTGGCTAGAAGTGCTGGTGCTGCAGTGACACTCCAAATCCTGTCTGGATAGAATTCATCATTTCACACAAATATTTCAAGTTCATGTTACATGTTTTGATGTTGTCAAATATAAGCAATAGGACATTACAGCAGTGTGGCCAATCTGAAGACAAGAAAGGGGACCCTGTTCTGAAAGGTGCTGGCTACTTGTTCTTCCTGGACACATCCAGCTGACTGGAAGGGCATGGCATCATCCTTTCTTCCTGACAGGTTTTTGAGGCTACACACTCTTGTGCCCTCTGCCATTACAGCTGTCAAGACCTGCAGTGTGAGCAGAGAAGTGGGGTCTGGGAAGTCACCTGTTCGAGATGCAGTGTAGGAGCAGTGTGCATGAGGCAGTGTGGTGGGATCTCAGTTGCAGGGCTCACAGGTGGCAGCCTTTGTCTGGCTCCTCCTGTGGGCCTGGGTTCTTTCCCATGAAAGTGAAATGGTTAAATCTGCAACTCTGCCGTGCTTCAGGTTCACCCAGCTCTGCAGATTGTGAAGAAAGATTGTTCCCCCAGCAGAACTCACCCGTACAGTGGGTCTATTCAGGCCTGCATCTGGGAAGATAGTTAGTGCCTTCATTTATGAAATTCCTATCATAGAAGTGAAAATTCTTTGGAACAGCTTCTGGTTTCTCTGGAGGTCTCTAACGTGTCATGTACACATCAGTGTGTAAATAATTTTCCTCAAATGTAAGAGGAGAAGCTCATTCAAATCACCAAATATCATCTCACAGCCTGGGAAGGTTTGAAAGATAATTTGATATTGTTCATAGTTAGTTTCTGGGTTTATTTTTGTTTTGCCTCTGTCCAAATCCCTCTCATTCCCTTCTGCCACTCTGAAGGCTGTGTGTGTGGGAACAGAGCTGTGGCTGCTGCCTGGCTACCTTGCTCTGCTTAGAGCACCTGTTGCTGCAGGAAGCCTTAACAGAAACCCTCTCTTGGCAGGAGCCACAGTTGGGTGGCTGCAGTTGGCTCTGGTGGGTAGGTGCCTGAGTGTTTGGCTACCTCCTGCTACAAGAAATGTTAAAAAGGGTTTAAGCGTTTCCAGTTGTTTCACTGTCTGGTGGTTGGAGGCTTGGTGAAAGGAGATTTATAACACCTGTGGTAGCTTATTGAAACTTTTCCTCTCCTGCAGATGACAAAGGTCAGTGCTGTGGCAGCTGAACTCTTTTCTTGAGAAACATGGCTCTTGTGATGGCTGCAGACCCCTGTGACTGAGTGATAGGTGGGAAGATGCTCTCTACAAATTCACCAACCAGCTTGTAGTAATAAGGAAGAAAGCTCATTCACACAGCTGTTAGAAAGACAGTGGATATAACTGAGGACCATGGAACCATTTCCTTTGCAATAGATTCAGTTCTTCATCACCTTATCTTTCAAAATCTCCATTCTGGGAAGAAGCAGCTCCTCCACTGCATCTTGTTGGTGTTTTTTACATTTGTGAGGGGCAGCTCTTGAAACGTCTGATGCGTTTTCTAATGGCTTTTCAGTGTTGATTCACACTTCTCCTTGTGGAAGAGTGAAATTCCAGCAAGGCTGACTTAGTGAAAACTGAATTAGTGTTGATGGCCAGAGAGAGATGTAACTTGATCTTCTGTCTCCAGTGCTTGAATCAGGAATTGAAGTAATTGTTCTAAGATCCCGGTCCAGTTGCCAGAAAACGGAGCAGTGCTTCTGCCAGATAGTCACCGCAGAAGTGCCAGACATTCCTTCCCTCTCTGAGCTTGTGAGTGTGTGTGTTTGTGAAGGAAAATACGCACAGCAGCAGGGTCCAAAAGGCTTTTCTCTCTGGGATGCTTGCTGAGTGTGAGGTGGGCTGTGGTGCTGTGCCTCAGGCAGTGCCCACAGGGATATCGGTGTGGCTGCTGGCAGGGGCTGTGGCTGTGTGCACAAGGACTGGAGCACTGGTTTTCTGGCAGCATTAGTCACTGTCACAGGGCTTGACAGAGGATATGAGGTAAAGCCATCAGAAAGAGGGCTGAAGGGCACATCATGCAGCAAGAGGAGATAGTGCAGTTGCTGAAGAGGTTGTGGCTCACTGGAAGAGATGATGTTGTCTGCCAGCTGCTAAGCCCAGCTGCACCGGTTAATGATTTGTGCTTTTAATTGAAACCATTGTGCACTGCTATAGCCCTGCCTTGGGGGAGCTGCTGGTGCAATAAATCTTGATTTTTTATTTTTTTTTCTTTTTTCTCCATATTAGAAACCTTGTGTTCTTTGGGAACTTAAAGTCTCAAACTTTTTTGCCCCCCCTGCCCTTTTTAGTTGCTATAGCTACTACAATTTTGTGTTAACAAAGGGAATAAGAAGTAGTTTGCTCAGCCTAGTTTATGCTGTTGTGATTCTGGTGTAGTTGCCAATATTCTCTCCATCCTTTCTCCCCTCACCTCTTTTTCTCCCCCTAGAGACAATTCTCTAGAGAAACTGCAGGAGTCTGGGAACTGCTAGTCTCTTGCAGTCACTACAGGGCTGCATATGTGTCAGGAATGAGGCTTCTACCCATGAATTAAGGACTTGAAAATTAGAGTTTGGGTTTGAGTTTGACCTTGTGTATCAAATGAGCATCTGCCTAGAGTTTGGACACTTCCCATGCTCATGAAGTCATGCACATTTTGCAGTACAGCAGGACTTTGTCCCATTCAGTTTCATGTCAGGTTACCACAGTATTGCAGATCCGTTTTTCTTGAAGTATCACAGTATCACCAAGGTTGGAAGAGACCTCAAAGATCATCAAGTCCAACTCGTTACCACAGACCTCAAGACTAGACCATGGCACCAAGTGCCACATCCAAACCTGCCTTGAACACCTCCAGGGATGGTGACTCCACCACCTCCCTGGGCAGCCCATTCCAGTAGGGAATGACTCTCTCAGTGAAGAACTTTCTCCTCACCTCGAGCCTAAACTTCCCCTGGTGCAGCTTGAGACTGTGACCTCTTGTTCGGGTGCTGGTTGCCTGAGAGAAGAAAGCAACCTCCTGCTGGCCACAACCACCCTTCAGGTAGTTGTAGACAGCAAGAAGGTCTCCCCTGAGCCTTCTCTTCACCAGGCTAAACAATCCCAGCTCCCTCAGCCTCTTCTCATAGGGCTGTGCTCGAGGCCTCTCACCAGCCTCATTGCCCTTCTCTGGACACGTTCAAGTACCTCAATGTCCTTCTTAAATTGAGGGGCTCAGAACTGGACACAGTACTCAAGGTGTGGCCTAACCAGTGCAGAGTACAGGGGGAGAATGACCTCCCTGCTCCTGCTGGCCACACTATTCCTGATGCAGGCCAGGATGCCATTGGCCTTCTTGGCCACTTGGGCACACTGCTGGCTCATATATTGGCAGGTGTTAATCAGTACTCCCAGATGCCTTTCTGTTTGGCTGCGCTCCAGCCACTCCTGTCTTTAGGAAATTTTCAATGAGGGAAGTTTTCCATGAGGAAAATTTCAGCCGTGGAAAGAAAACATCCCTGAACATGAGGAAAGATGGGAGTGGACAGAGTGTGCAGTGTGGAGAGGAAGAAGGGGAACATATTTCTCTTCCCTCCTGGCATTTCTTCTTGCCATGTTTTCCCTCTGCCGTTCTCTGCTCTTAACTTCCTGGCTTCACACCTGTGATTCTCTGCCAAAGTTAACTATCCTTCATCTCACCTTTGCTCTACTAGTTTTATTGCTCTACTAGTTTTAAACTCATCTGATATGTGAGGACCACTCCTCCTTGTTTTTATTTTGTAGTGTGCTTCATCTGTTTCAGAGGCACAGCCAAGAGGAAGTTTGAGGTTCATTCACTTTGCCAGTGTCTTATTGCTGTCCATTCAGTAGTCTGAGATGGCAGCAGAGCATGGAGCATACCCTCTCAGTCAGCCTCCTCACACTGCACTGTGGTTTATTGTCCTGGGAACACAGGAGGCTTGATTTAGTTTGTTTGTTAGGAAGAGTGAGGTAGTAGCCAAGAGGTTCATAACTATGAAAAAGAATCTGAATCAGATATTGTGCACCTCTGTGCACAGAAGAGGTACCGATGCTTATCACCATGAGAGATGCCAGTTAGCAGTAAGGCAGCTATGGCAGACAGGAGAGAGTGGTTTTGGTGGCTGCAGAACTGGCGAGAAAGGGCTTGGCTCTGCTTTACTGCTAGTGATAGCCACATGTCTGGGCTCCCTGCTTGTGTGTGAGCTAAGTCATGAGGTTACTGCTGGTTCACTGGCAGGGCAGTGATTTTTGGAGAGATCAAACCATAGATTTCTGAAGTAGAGTAAGAAAAATAGCAGCTCTGGGAAAACAGGCCACTTGACCAGGTTCCAAAATGTGGGCGATGAGGTTTACTCTCTGGCGTTTAATTTGAGGATTTCGCCTCTAGGCAGCTTTCCTAAGACTACAAAAGGAATCCATGTCAGGAGCTCAAACACAGCTCAGAGCTCCTGCATCCCGCAGATGTTGCTTTAAGTGCAAGAACATAATTTCTAAATGTAAACAGATACCTCTCCTGAACGGTTTTTGCATCCCTAATCCAAACAGCAGACTTCCTTGCCATCCTATTTGCTTCTGTGACCCATCCAGGGTCACTTCTGGATGTACTTTGGATACAGAGGAATGAAGATCTTCTCTGTGCCTTTCTACAGGTTCCCTGGGTAACTGCCAGGAGCAAAAGAGACAGACCCAAGGTTGTTCTCATTTCTTTGCACAAGCCAAGACAGTTTTGGCTAATATTTTCTATTTACATCTATGAGGTCTCCAGCCAGTTCTCCATCCTCCCAGGATGCTTTTATATCATCATATTGAGACAGTCCATCCAAATTAATAGTTGCTTATCTGGAAAATCATCTCCCTGGCCATCTTGGCCTTTGCTTGGTGTCTTTCTGCTCTCGAGATGGGCTCTGTTGAAGGAGTCTGAGGCAAACATACTAAAAGAGCTCTTAAGGGCTTCTGAAAATAGATGAAAACACTGCCTGCAGATGCAGTGGCCAGGCTGGACACTTAAACCCTTCCATCTCTGTGCTTTCCTCAGTGGCACCATTTGCATTTCATTGGAGGACGAAAGGCAATTTCAAGGGCTTTTAAGCTTTGAGAGTGTCAACTTCACCGCTGTCTCCCGGGTAAATAAGCTCAAGGGTCTGTTTGTGCTGGCAGTGGGAAGCCAAGTTACTAATTTATAGCTTGCTACCTGCTTCAAGATAATTCACTGGTTATACTCTCACTCCTGAGCATACCCTTGTACAAGGTGATTTGGAAAGTGTTACACACCTGAAGCATGTGCATGAGAGTTTGTGAGGACTGTATCTGATGCTGTACAGTCTCTGCGTACAGAGAAGTTCTGACTTTGTTTCTGCTTTATAGGGTGAGAACTGAGAAATGAAAATTAAGGTAATTTGTCTACACTGGAAAGCTAACTCAGGTTTAAAGTACAATAGAGATCTTGTTAAGCCACCCTCTGTTTGGCTGAGTGTGCTTCAGACATTCCTGAGCAGCACAGCTTTCTTGTAGAAAAGATGTCCACAGACAGAAGCAGTCAGGAAATAGCTCAGCTCAGCTGAAACCGTTTATGCAGTGACTCATAAGAAATATATGGCACAAAAAGGACTACATCCCACTCTCCATACAGCTGCATCAAGATTCCCATTCCTCCTATCACTTGTACAAGGCATATAACTGCTATTCATTTTGAGTTTGGACTCTGGTGGTGCTCTTAGTGGGAGCCACCTGTGTCTGGTGGGAAGGGAGGGAGGTGCAAGCAACACTGGGGACAGCAGCAAGCTCTGTGTTCTAGCTCTGACCCATGTTTTGCTTCACATCATGCTCTAAGGAATCAAGACCTGCTGTAGTTTCAAAGTCAGGATGTTTTTCAGCAGTCTGGCAGACTGTCAGTCAGTCGTGAGGTGAAGAAGGTTCCGTCATCAGTGTCAGCGCAACAGGGAATTCTGTTTTACTAAGACTTTCTGCTTCTTCTCTTTGTGTCTCAGCTGCAGCCTGTGCTCCCAGGCAGTCTGCACTAAGCAGTGGCCTGTTCTTTGAGTTGTGTTATGATGGCTTTAGGGACTGGTCACACCCTGTAGCAATACCAAAGAATCGTTTCTTTGTTCTCATACTCTTCATGATGGGAAAAATACTAACGAAAAAGAATCTCTGTTCCTTAAAGCTAATCTACTCTCATTCCTTAGCAAAACTGTAATCTAATCTGGGTATTTTGTGTCACAAGAAGCAATTCACTGTTGTGCAAGTGATGGTGATGCTGCACTTAGGGGACTGTGACTTCGCTGGGAAAGGAGCAACAGGAATGGGTGAGCCCTAGAGACTTGAACAGGTGTTTCCTGAGGATGAAGGGAGAGGACAGAGGAAGAATAATGCCAAGGTGCTGTGATAATATATTAGGCACAATTTGGAAGGAGGCTGTTCTGAGAGTGATGTCTGGCTGTCAGGTAGATGTTGGTGTTGCAAAGGCCAAAATGCATACCCCGCTGATTGTTTTGTATTATGCCTTTACTGCAAAATGTGATTTCTGAGGGCTTCCAGCAAATCAGTGCTCATTATGTTTATTATAGGGTAAGCTGAGAGGACTGACACTCAACTACAGCAGAAGGAAACCAAAAGTCACTTTTCTGACTGTTTTAGGCAAAGTGCAGTTAGCTGGCTAACTGAGCAATGTCAAATCTGTGTGACCTGACTCTTTCGGGATTTGTTCTTGCCAGTATGTCATAATACTTGAGGGATTTATTTTTTTGCTTTGTGAAGAACAATTTGCAAATTGATGGAAAATACTCTCACAGAAGCCCAAGGGATGCGACACAATGATTCATATAAACTTGCAGTGCTGTCAGACCCATTTGAAGGCTCTGGAAAAAAAAAAAAAAAAAAACCAACAAAAAAACAAACCCACAACCATAAAATGTAGTTTAGTTTTTTCTGTCTCCAGTTTAGGTTTGGGGTTGGTTTTGGTTTGTGTGTTTTGCGTTTTTATTTTTTTTTTGTTGTTGTTGCTATTAAGACCTTCAATGCACTTCTGTCAATTGTGATGGACTGTTTTTCTGCCATGTTTAAGTTACTCGGAGTTTCTTTGCATGTGCTGGAATGGCACCAGTATCACCTGCAATAAAAATATTCATGCAAAATAATCAGAAAAGAAAAATTGCCTAGAAAAGTCAGTTGATATCACCAGAGTGCATGGGAGAAATGTTGATGCCACAAAATTTGGCATATCTTGCAAAATTGTCAATTAGAGCTCAGCTCCTCTCTTGCTGAGAGCAAGTAAGTTTGACCTAATTGACGTGTAAGGTGGCTTTGAAAAGTGACCTTTAGATAAAAAAAATACTGACGACAGTGATTTTTACCAAGGTTTGGTGTACAGGTGTGCATACTGGGGTGTTTTTTTTTCCATGGGATCATGGGAGTGGGAAAGTACACTCTTAGTGTGCTTTTATGTTGTGTGTTATTTTTATAGATATATATGTATGTATATATATGTATATATGTGTATATACATACACATATATAAGTGTGTGTGTATATATGTGCATGTATACATACATACATATACACACACAAATATGTGTGTATATATATGTACTTATGTTTATGTATATGTAATTGTATGTATATATGTATATGCATACACATATACATAT